>JBBPML010000402.1:0-22167 GCA_038090275.1 Austroboletus novae-zelandiae | reverse complement strand
CTATCAATGAGATGTTTAATAAGTCAACCAGGAATATCATATACAAATGATAAAGTATTTATTCAATTATTTTTTTATCCGGATGTTAAATTATCTAAAGCTATGAAAACTAAATGGAGTCAAAATATTATTAATATTTTATTAAATAAATTAGATTCTAACACAAAAAAAGAAATAACAAGCTTATTTAATTCTTCTTATTTTAATTCAAAACAAAAAATAATAAAATTATTTAATAAATTAAATTTTAATGAGCAAAAAGAATTAATAAGAAATTTCACATTTCCATCAAAACAGACTAAACAAATTATTGATACAATTATAAAAAATAATGAAGAATTTCAAATCTCAGATATTGAAGCTCAAAACAGTCTTATTAGATTATTTAATTATTCATTTATTAATTATAATAAACCTATCCAATATACTCAGGAAAATAATGATATAAGTAAATTAACAAATAATTCTATATTCTTAAATATTTATAATAAAAAATTAAAAATATTAACTCAATTATTAAGTAAAATATTTAATAAACCTGTTCAATTAGAATTAATTAAATTACATTATCCTTTCTATGATCCTAATATTATTGTTAATCTATTAAATTATTTCGCTGATAATCTTAAAATTAGAAGATTATTAAGTAAAATCTATAAATCTGCTTTAATTACTAAACCTTCTGCTAATTTACAAAGAAAAAGATTCTCTGTTATACCTGGGTATTTAACGGGATTAACTATTAAATTTGCTGGTAGATTACCAACACAAAAAATAATACCTAGAAAAACAGTTAAAACAGATAAAATTGGAAGTTTAGCAAGAAAAAAAGCAATATTAGTAGAAACTGCTAGATTTTCAAATAAAAATAGAAGAGGAGCATTTACTATTACTGTATCTACAGGTTTACATTTAAATAATTTCTTAAAATAAATATATACTAATTTAAACTAAATTAGTCCTGTATAATAAATTTAAATCCCACTAAAAAATCTTCGCAAAATAGCGATTTATTACTTATACTAATAAGTACGTGAAAATTTGTCTTATAAATTGTTTAGTTTATATTACAATTATTTTACGGTTATTGATTCTTGTTCTTTAAGAACTCTTCCTTTATTTTTAAATATATTAAATTTAAAAAATTAATTTAGGTCATAATTTCAAGGTAAAACCTACTTAATTATTTGTAATAGTAATAATTTAATTATTATTTTCTATTACTAATTTTAAATGAATTCAGCCTTTAGTTGTAAGATTTTATTTTATTACGAACGGAAACGTAGGCAAAAAATTAGTTTTACAAATATGAAAAATTTATTATTAAATATTTTAGCTTTTGGTGCTATATTATCTAGTTTATTAGTGATTACTTCAACTAATCCTGTATTAGCTGTTGTATTTTTAATTTCAGTTTTCTTTAATATTGCAGGTTACTTAATTTTATTAGGTGTTGAATTTATTGGTATTTCATATATTTTATTATATGTTGGTGCTATAACTGTATTATTCTTATTTGTGATTATGATGATTAATATAAAATTAACAGATATTTTAGAAACTGGTTCTCAATATACACAAAATTTTCCTTTAGCATTAGCTATTGGTTCTTTATTTCTCTATATTATATTTACTGTATTACCTTTCCAATTTAATAATGTCTCAATTATATCTATGTTCTTTGATTTAACTAATATTGCTAATAGTTTATTCTTAACAGTTAATAATTCATCATTAGTAAATGTTTTAACTACATTTAATCCATCTATCGCTGATATCTCAATTACTAACTTCACACAAATTGAAGCAATAGGACATAATTTATATACTTATGGAGCAGCTTTATTATTAATCTGTAGTCTTTTATTATTATTAGCAATGGTAGCTACTATCTTTATCTCAAGAAAATCTAAATTCTAAAATTTAATCACCCCTCCACTTAGGCTTATATAATTAAAAATATAAAAATTGGTTAGTAAAATTTTATGATAATATGGAATAACTAAATATACTAATTATTGATATTATAAGTTAATTTAATTCATAATATAAAGTTATAATAAATTATAAGCTAAAATTAGACTTAAAAAGTAAGAAAACTATTATCTTACAGTTATATAATGATATTATAAAGTTAAAGTAATAGATATTTTTATATTAATTTTTAATGTTACATAATGATATTTTTGTTTTATAATGATTTACTTAAAAGTATAAAGATATTTAATTATTTTGTTTATTAATTAAATAAAAATAATTAATATTATTATTTTAAGGGTATTTAAAGTTTTAATGATTTTTACTAGTTTATTAATATTAATTGTGGCTATTGCCATTCCTTCTATAAGATTAAATTTGTCTCCTAATTTATTTATAAGGTTAACTGCTATTATTTTTATCTATGCTGCAGGATTATCTTTTAATTCCTTGTATATTCAATCTATTGAATCAGGTTTAGGTATATATAGTGGTTTATTCCATGTAACCGTAACAACCCAAATAATTGATACATTTATCTACATAATTGGTGCTTTAATTTTAACAGCTTGGCCAATTTTCAATAAACAATTATTAAGTAATAGTTACAAAAATAATTCTAATACTAATTTAGATAAATTATCTTATGCTAATAATCCTGCTACTGAATATTCTTTAATTGTTATATTTAGTAGTTTAGGTTCATCATTATTAATCTCATCATTAGATTTTATATCTATGTATTTAAGTTTAGAATTACAATCATTTGGATTATACATTTTAGCAACATTATATAGAGATTCAGAATCAGCTACTGCAGCTGGATTAAAATATTTCTTATTAGGTGGATTATCATCTTGTGTGATACTATTAGGAGTAGCTTTAATTTATTCATATTCAGGGATTACTAACTTTGAATCTTTATATTCTTTAAGTTCTGTATTACAAGCTTTTAAATTTAATGAACCAAATACATTAGGTATAACATTAGGAATAATATTAATTATTTTAGGTTTATTATTTAAAATAGCAGCAGCACCATTACATAATTGGGCCCCTGATGTATATGATAATAGTCCTACAATAGTTACTATTTGGTTGACAATAATGCCTAAGATAGCAATAATATTCTTATTATTAGAGATGATAAATGGATTAAATTTATCAACTACTATATTAGTATTAGATAATATTATACCAGTATTTTTCTTAAAATTTGCTAATTATCAAATATTAGAAATTAAACATTTATTATTAATAAGTGCTTTATTATCTTTAATTATAGGTACAGTAGTTGGATTATCTCAAATAAGAATAAAAAGATTATTAGCCTATAGTACTATATCTCATGTTGGATTTATTTTAATTGCTTTAGCATTAAATAGTTCAAGTTCAATAGAAGCTTTATATTTCTATATTATTCAATATAGTTTAACAAATTTAAATGTATTCTTAATCTTATTAGCATTTGGGTATATTATTAATAAAAATAATTTAATTTATAATAATTTAATTAATTCTGATATTAATTTTATTACTCAATTAAAAGGACAATTCTTCCATAATCCAGTTTTAAGTTTAAGTTTAAGTATCTGTTTATTCTCAATGGCTGGAGTACCACCATTAATAGGATTCTTCTCTAAATATTATGTATTATATTCAGCTATAGATAGTCAATATTATTTTATTTCTATAGTTGCAATATTAACTAGTGTAATAAGTGCTTCATATTACATAAAAATAATAAGAGTATTACATACAGAAGAGACAAGTACAGAGCAATCTAAATCAGAAAGTAATGAATTAGTATTAAATAATTTCCATAGTTTTTTAATATCTAGTTTAACATTAGGTATATTATTATTCTTAATAAAACCTACAATAATTTTAAATAGTGTACAGTTACTATCAATATTAATATTTGATCAAAATAATATAACATGAATAATTTAATGACATTATTTATAATTGTGCCTGTATTAGCTGCAGCATTATTAGTTTTAAATTTATTATTAGCACCTAAGAATGCCTATGAAGCTAAAGCCTCTGCATATGAATGTGGATTTTTAGCAATAGAAGGACAAACTAGATCTACTTTTCAAATTCATTTTTATATAGTAGCTATGTTATTCTTAGTTTTTGATTTAGAAATCTTATTATTATTCCCTTTAGCTGTAACTTTATATCAAGTAAGTACATATGGATTTGTAATAGGATTAATCTTCTTCTTTGTATTAACTATAGGATTCGTATTAGAAATAGGATCAGGAGCTATCTCTTTAACTGATACTCATGAATAATTTATTTATTATAAAGTAATTATTTTTAATAAATGTCTAATATTTTACTCCCTCCCCCTCCTCCTTAATAATAATAAATAATTTCACACACCTAAATAAATAATAAAATAAATAAATTCTAATATTTAAATATTCTAATATTCTATATTCTAAAATTATAAACCAACTTAAAAGAAGTTTATATAATTTTTTAAATTCTGTATTTTAAAGGAGAGGTGATCCGATTGGTAATGGTGGTTCTCTGTAAAAGAATTGGTCTTCGACCACATTAGGTTCGATTCCTAAACTCTTCAATTAATTATATTATTAGTTAAAAAAAATACATAAGAAAAATTAAAATGTCTTTTATAATATAAAAAATTTAAGACTGTAGCATAATTGGTCAATGCAGTTCGCTCATAATGGATATTATAAGGGTTCAATTCCCTTCGGTCTTAGAATCAAACTTATTATGCATATAAATTTGGTACTTTAACATTTCCATATTTCGCATAAATCTCTCCTTATTAATATATACAAATTAACAAGAAAAATAAAAATTATTCCTAAAGACAACCAAGATTTCTTAAAACTAATAAGTTTAGCCTACTGGATTAGGTGTGATGGCCACTATGATAAAAGAGATGAAATAATTAGAATTAGTACCGATTCAATCTTACTTAGCGAAATCTTATTATTACAATTTGTTAAAAAATTAAATTTTATATATAATAAGCAGAAACAACTCTAATGGATATAACAATAAATATAGAATTTATATCCCTAGATTAGAAACTATGACAGTCAAATAAATTAAAAAGAATATTTAATCAATAGTATGATTTCTAAAATCGGAGACTCAGTATAACAGAACGTTTACTCTTTAAATATTACTATTACCCCTATTAAGGACACTTGGTCGAGTCTGGTTTATGGCGCTCGTCTTGAAAACGAGTACTCCTAAAGAGTCGTCGGTTCAAATCCGACAGTGCCCGAATAAAATATAATAAAATTAATTTACTAAAATAATAAAAATTAAATTATTTATTTAAATTTTAAAAGAGATATAAAATATTGTGAAAACATATATAATAAGACAATTAAAATTGTTAAAAATAAGTAAGAATTTAATTTTGGTTCCGATTGAACGTTATTCAGTAGTTTTAAGACATGCAAATCGTTGTTTCTGATAATAAATTTTATATTTATTCTAAGAAATAAGGTGTAGAGGTGAGTATAGTAAATAAGATACCTTTAAGTCTTCAGAAATAGGAGATACTAATCAAATAATTAATAATTTTATTCTATTTTATAATTATTAGTACATGACTTATTAAGCATATTAATAATTTTATATAATATTTAAATAATTAAATGATTAAGGTAAATAGTTTTATTTACTTAAAAGGAAATTTTCTGCTTTTTGATTCTATTTACTTTGATTATGATAGTTGGTAGTGGTAACGGCCTACCAAGTCTACGATCAAAAGCCAAGTTTGATAGAACATATGGCCACATTGGGAGTGAAAATACCCCAAGTAATATTTAATTACCTGCAGTCGAGGATATTAGTCAATGCTCGCAAGAGTGAACTAGCTAACTGAAATCTTAAATTTAAATTAAGATAATGTAAGAGAAAATAATGATATTATCTTACTATAAGTGTCGTCTAAATTTGGTGCCAGAAGACTCGGTAAGACCTAAGACGCAAACGTTAATCGTCATAATCAGGCGTAAAGGGTTTGTAGGCGGCTTTAAACAAATTAAAGCTAGAATCTAATAGAGGATAAGCTAAACAACATAATTAATTGGGATTGACAACTGATAATAATGTGGAGTACTAAATGTGAAAGCTATTTATCTACTAAAGATTGACGCTAAGAAACGAAGGGGAGACAAAGAAACTTAGATTAGAGACCTAATTATCTCTCTCAGTCAACGATGAATGGTAGTTATTAAATACAAAATAATAAATTTAGTGACGAGGTTAACACGATGACCATTCCGCCTTGTGAGTAAGACTGCAAAGTTGAAAACAAAAAAATTAGTCGGTCTTGAAGCAAACGAAGTGAAGCATGTTATTTAATACGATAGTCCGCGTAAAATCTTACCAGTTCTTGTATATTCTTATTAATATTTTATTTTATTTATTTAATGTAAGATATTTTAAGATTACAGGTGTTGCATGGCTGTCGTCAGTCCGTGTCGTGAGAAGTTTGGTTAAATCCGTAAACGGACGAAATCCCTAGTATTAATTTATACATAATACATAATAGTGTTGATAAGATGCTAGTTGGGGCTAAGACAAGTCATTATGGCCCTCATGAACTGGGCTATAGACGTGCCACAAAAACTTTTACAAAGTGATGCAATTCTATCATTAACCAAAATAATAATGACAAAGGAGGAGCAACTCATTAAAGAAAGTTAACTATTAAATTAGTTGAATTGTCATCTGAAACTCGGTGACATGAAAAAGGAATTTCGAGTAATCGTTGATCATTACGCAACGGTGAATTAAGCATTCAGGATGAACTAACCGTCTGTCGCTGGGAAGGAACTTGATTATAAGGAAGGTGTGTATTGTTCATATTTTCTTATTTACAAATCTATTTGATAGAAAGTATAAATAACCTTTATATTAGTATACAAATAATAATTATAAGTAACAAATACTTAAATAATTAGTACATATATCAATTTATTAATTTCTAAATTAATAGATCGGAGTATTAGTTTAAGATTAGAAAGTCCTAACAAGGAGAGATAGTGTACGCTTATAAACTATTAGATTATATTATATAATCTGATCTAATCAAAATAAACGTGATTGTTAAGACAAATATTGAACCCAACGAATTAAATTGAGTAACATCTCAAAAGTCATAGCAAGGTAGCCGTACTGGAAGGTGCTGCTGAAAAATAAAACGAAAATTAAAAGTATATAACCCCCCTCCTAGGTTTAAAAAATAATAACAACTAAATATACCAATAAAATTTTACAAAATTAAACAAACTAAAGCAAAATAACTATAAATAATAGAAACTAAATATAAAAAACTAAGATTTATTTTTTTAACAAATTATTAATTTAAAAATTAATTAGTAAAGGATAAATTAAGAAATTAAGGGGGTTAGCTGAGTGGTTTAGCAGTAAATTTACACTTTACAGACAGAGTTTCGATTACTCTACTCCCTATATTAAAAATAATTAACGCAATAATTAAGAATAATTAAGTTAATATTAAGAAGTATTTATAAAAAAAAAAAATTCTTTAATTAAAATATATAATTTTATATATTTAACAAGTATGCCGTAATTTTAGGTAACCGGGTAAATCTTAGGAATTTATGCGAATAGCAATTAAGAGTTCGAGTCTCTTTACTTGTAATTTTATTATTTATACTTTAATATTTTAAATATGTGCTCATATAAAAAATTAACGATTAAAAATATTAAATTATTATTTTTTAAAACTATTGTAAAGATTTTATAAGTATTGTACTTGTAATTATTAATTTCAGATATTACACAAGACTATTTATAATTTTTTGAACTTTTTATTATTTTATTTAAATTTTATTATTTATTACTAAAAGAATAAGTAACTTAATTATAAAATTTTTTCATATAGATTAAGTACTTTATTAAAACTAAGCACACAATAACAAAAAATATATAATTTTATACAATGTTAATAAATAACTTAAATAATTTATTTATAAATTCTCCATTAGAACAATTTGAAGTAGTTGGATTAGCTAGCTATACTTCTCCTTTATTATTTAATTCTACTTTAACTATTACTAATTCAGCTTTATTTACAGTATTAGTAGTATCTTTCATTTTATTTATACATAAAAATGCTGGAACAACTAATTTAAACTTTAATAACAAAATGAAATTAATCCCAAATAAAGAAAGTATCTTATTAGAAAGTATATTTGCAAGTATTAATACTATAGTAAGAGATCAAATAGGTAAAGAAGCATATTTACCATTTATCTATTCTTTATTTTTATTTATTTTATGTTCTAATTTAGTAGGTAATGTACCATATACATTTACTATAACAACTTCAATAATAGTATCAATAGGATTATCATTTACTATTTTAATAGGTGTAACTATCTTAGGTTTATCTATACATAAAGTTCACTTCTTCTCATTTTTTATACCTTCTGGAACACCTTTAGCCTTAGTACCTTTATTAGTTTTAATTGAATTAATAAGTTACTTAGCTAGAGCCTTTTCATTAGGAATAAGATTATTTGCGAATATGGTAGCTGGACATACATTATTAAAAATCTTATCAACATTCTTATTTAAAATGTTCTCAAGTGGATTAATAATATTTGTATTAACATTAGTACCATTTGCTTTATTCTTAGCTATTACAGGATTAGAGTTAGCTGTATCATTTATCCAAGCTTATGTATTCGTTCTTCTAGTATGTTCTTATATTAAAGATGCTATCGAATTACACTAATCTTAATTAATAATTATAAATTATAAAAATTATATAATTTTATTTCATCCCCTCCAAATGTTTATTATACTTATTTTCAGATTAAGAGTATATTTATTAATATGTAAAAGAATATAAATTACAAATCTCTATAAGTATTCTCTCTCAGTTACTATTATCTTAAGCGAAACAACAAAATTAAATTAAAAGAGAGTTAAGAAGTCTAACACTGGGATTTACAATAAAAGTTAAATAAACTTAACTAAAATATAACTGTAAAATTTAGGAAGGTTCAAGGTAATAAATTAAAACTAAAAATAGTTATTAATTTTAACATAAATAAAGTTTAAGTGCTAAATACAAAGCAATTTGATGGAATTCTAAGAGAAAATATTAAATTAAAAAGATAAAAATAATAATCTAACACTAAAGTTTGTTAATTTATTTTTAAAGATAATTTTAATTTTGAAAAATAGAGATACCTTTATTTAACCTGAGAAAATAAGATATAAAAAATCAAAATAAACTAGATCAATCAGGAAATAAAACAAAAACTGTCCTATAGATATAATTCTAACTCCCTCTAGTTAATAATATTTAGTAACTAAAATTAACTTTTTAAGCTGAAATAGTTTAACGGTAGAACGTACCCTTCATGATGGTAAAACAAAGGTTCAATTCCTTTTTTCGGTAAACAATAAATAATATTAAAAATAACTATTATAAAAATTAAATATGTTATTATACTGTTAAATAAGTATACAAAAAAAAATAAGCCAAATTATAAGGGTAGAATCGGAGACTCGAACTCTGAACATCGTCGCCACAAGACGTAATTTTAACCAATTAAACTAATTCTACCTCTTTTAAGTTTTATATTAATTTATTATTTTTATAAACAAAAAAAAAAATCTTGTTTTAAATTTATTAAAAGTATCGATGACAATATTGTACAACATCAAATAATTATAATAATTAATGAGTATTTTAAAGGGGTTATTAAGGATTACTAGCAAATTTATATAAAAGGAGGCTCTAAAGCCAAAAGTCTACATATTACTTATAATTAATAAAATTTAATAATATTTATTTTATTATGAATAAGAAAATTAAGAAATGAGACAATCCTAAGGTAAACCTTTTTATTAAAACTTCCTGAAGTAAAACATTTCAATAAGGAAAGGAAAGGAAATCAACCGAGACTCCGAAAGTAATGGTGAGTGAAATCGGACTAGCCTACAAATTAACAAAACTAAAAAATAATCATTATAACATTAAAGTAAACTTAATAAATGTTTTTAATTTATAGCTTATATAAATAAAATTGGTAATTAAGTTAAAATATATTAATTAATCGAATAATTAATTAAATTTAATTTGGGAAATATAATTAATAGTATATTTTATATAATTTAAACTTCTAAATATTTACTATTTTTAAGAATAAATGCTTGATGACTATAGATAGATATGAATAATTGTATGTTATATAATTATTACATAGTAATTACGATTACAACTAAGAAGGTGAAATTTTTAGGAGACCTGTATTTGTTTTGTTAATTTTTAATTTTTAAGTACGATGGGAGAAAACTTGTCGGAATATAGGGGAACCATCCTCTAAGGCTAAGTATTTATAAATTTAGCGATAGTGAAAAGTACCGTGAGGGAAAAGTTGAAAAGAGTGTAGAATAATATAATTTGTCAAAATAGAAATAAAGATACAAGTTATATTCTTTCTGATCGAACAATGTTCGAACGAATGTAAATAACACGCAGTGAAATAGATCATGAATTAGTAACTCTATAAGCAGTCAAAGTCACATATAATTAACGTGACAATGGCGTACCTTTTGCATAATGGGTCAGCAAGTTAATAGGAGTAGCAAGGTTAAAAGCCTAAGCGAAAGCGACTATATTAATATTTTTTGGATTTTAATAAATTTCAAATAACAATATGGGTTAAGTTACTTCTATTAGACCCGAAGCCAGGTGATCTTTCCAAGAACAGATTAATAACGGATCGAACGGTTGAATGTTGCATTATTCTCCGAAGATTTTTGGAAAGCGGTGAAATGCCAATCTGACCTGGTGATAGCTGGTTTTCTACGAAACATATTTTAGTATGACATCTAAACAATATTTATGGAGGTACAGCACGGTAATTCCATACGAATATTAATTAATTTTAATAGGAGTTTAATTTGCGGGGACTTAAAAATCTTACCAATGGAAATAAATCTCGGAATTACATAAATAGATGGTAGATATTCAGACTATTCATGATAAGTTGGATAGTCAAGACGGAAACAGCCGTGAACACTGATTAAGGTCCCGAATGATTATTAAGTGAAATAAAGGAAGTTACAAATTGAATGCAGCTGAAAAGTGAGCCTGGTAGTCGCTACTTATAATGAACGTGTATCAACGTATCAGCCCTTAGATTGTTGCTCCGAAGATTTAACGGGTCTAAAATAATCAACCGATATCGTGTTAATTTTAAAGATAGAAGTTTAATACACTATATTTAAAATCTAGGTAGTAGAACATTCAGATAATTTAAATAACTTTCCTCTAACCAAGGAAAACAAACCAACAATTTACAGTTTTACATTGTATAAGAAATAGGAATCTGAAGAGATAATGCTGACATGAGTAACGTAAAAAGAAAGTTTAAACTTTCTCGCCGAATACGAAAGGGTTATTAGCTAAAGATTAAATCTACTAATGTTAATGCGGTCTCTAAGGTACAAAACCAACGTTTTGACTGATGAGTATAGCTTTGAAAGTCCAACAGGAGATTACAAAATCAAATTGGGCCAGGAAAAAGATGTTTGAATAACTTTGAATCTATATTCTAATTTAGTCTTATAATTTTATTCCTTTATAGTGTAAAAACTATAAAAATATCAAAAATAAGTATAAATAAGATAAAATATAATTAAATTAGTCATTTGATTATTATTATTGTCTTTAATTTATATTTTTTATAAGCAAAAATCCTAGATTAGTAGAAGTTATATTAATTAATTTAATTTTGTGAGAGCTGATTAATAATTAATTTAATGATTTAGGTAAGTTTTATTTAAGTATAGTTTCTAAGCACAACCGTACCCTAAACCGACACAGGTTCGTAGGTAGAGTATACTAAGGCGTAGAGCTAAAAGTTGTTAAGGAACTCGGCAAATTATCCTCATACGCTAGACAAGAAGAGGAACCAAGAAATTAGTAAATTAATAACTCCTATTAATTTAGTTATATGGTGGCACAAAATCGGAAGCCCCGACTGTTTACTAAAAACACAACTATCTGCAATTATGAAAATAATAGTATAGGTAGTGAGATTTGCCCAATGCCATATTAATAAGTAATAATAATGGGTAACTGTTTCTTTACAAAAAATTGGTTAATAGCGGTCTTAACTATGAGGATCCTAAGGTAGCAAAATAAATTGGCCATTAAATGTGGTCCAGTATCAATAATTTAACGATGGCTTCACTGTCTCTACAACTTGCTCAGTGAAATTGAATTACCCGTGCAGATGCGGGTTACCTCAAAGAGGACGGGAAGACCCCATGCAGCTTTACTGTAGCTAGTTATCATATACAAAGTTCTATAACCTCGGTTATACAGATAATAGGGAGTCGATTAGACAACTATGGAAAACCTTAGGTCTGAGGTGGAACTGATATTCATCTTCTTTAATAGAAAATTTTAGAGGAAATAGCTGACTAGTTGGCAGTTTGACTGGGGCGGTCGTCTTTAATAGAGTAGCAAAGTACATCCAAATAGATTAAAATTTAGATAATATTTCTATTTTTTTAATAGTAAATATTCTGACAAATAAGATTATAAGATTAATTATTTTAATTAATAATTAATTAAAAATTAATAACAAATTTCATTAATAAGGTATGCTAGACATTAAATGGAAGTTAATGAACCATGAAAGGTTCTGTATGGTGCAATGACGGTAAGCATGCTTAACTGAAAGACTTAATAGTCGAACAGATACGTAAGTAGGGCATAGTGACCCCTTGCTATATTATGGAATAGACAGGGATCAATTGATAAAAGTTACGCTGGGGATAACAGCCTAATAGCCAGCGAGAGTACACATTGTCCTGGCTGTTTGGGACCTCGATGTCGACTTAATTTATCCTCCAGGGGCAAAACCTTGGAAGGGTTCGGCTGTTCGCCGATTAAAAAATTACATGAGTTGGGTTTAATACGACGTGAGTCAGTATGGTCCCTATCCTTTTGAGGAATAAATAGTAAACAGGGGTAGACCTTCTAGTACGAAAGGACCAATAGGCTGTGTTTCTCTAGTGTACCAATTGTAATATTAAATAATTTGTATATTTAATAAAAAAAAAATAATTCAGATTATAAAACTTTGCATAGTTGGGTAGCCACAAACATATTAGATAATTACTGAAAGTATATCAAGTTCGAATCTATCCCCTAGATACTATCAATGGATTTCTCTTTGTTATCTATCACGATTGGTTAAATTAATTCCTAATTTTAATCATTTCTTGAAATCGGTATAAAAATATATACTACAATTTTATACTATAGTTAATTCTATATTGATAGAAGGTATTTTAAATATGTATAAGTATATTAAATATATTTAACAATATGAGTAACAAGTATTGTAATAATACACAAAGAGATTACAAATCCATAAATAAAGAAATAGATCATTTCTTAGATAGGATGCAAATGCATTGATTGTAAAATCGTAAGTTTAGCATTACTAATTTTTAAAATAGACTTGATGTTTTAGGTTGTCAAAAAATATTAAATAATAAAAAAAACAAAACAATAATAGTTGTAATAAGTAATTATTAATTTAGTACTTATTATATTTTAAAAAATAATAAATATAAAACTATTTTATAGTAGTTATTATATTAATAATATAAATTTTAAGATTTTCTTAAGTTTATATTTATTAAAGGAAACAAAACCTTTATTATTCGATTTTATTAAAAACAAACAAAATTTCTCTCTAGAAATAAAAGATTAAATTTTTTAATAAAAGAATTGATTAAGATAAATCTTAGTATACCTAATTTACTATAAAAGTGATTAAGGTATTTTAACTCTACAAACAATAAAAAACAACAAAATAAGAGTAGCACAACACTAAGACTGATTGATAAAACAAAATAAAATAAACAATGTTAAATAATATATCAATTTTAAATACTTTATATAATGATGCGCCTCAACCTTGGCAAATTGGATTCCAAGATTCTGCTTCACCTGCCTTTTCAGGTATTGTTGATTTACATAATTCTATTTTCTTCTATTTAATTGTTATCTGTGTAGGAGTATTCTGGGTTTTAGGCTCATTAATGTATTTCTATAGTTATAATAATTCTCCTATTGTACATAAATATCTTAACCATGGAACTTTAATTGAATTAATCTGGACTATAACACCAGCTTTAATCTTAGCAGTTATTGCTTTCCCAAGTTTTAGATTATTATATTTATTAGATGAAGTAACTTCACCAACTATTACAATAAAAGTAGTAGGTCACCAATGGTATTGGTCATATGAATATAGTGATTATGTAACAGACAGTGGACAATCAATCGAATTTGATTCATATATGATTCCTGAATCAGATTTAGAATTAGGTCAATTTAGATTATTAGATGTAGATAACAAAATGGTTATCCCTGTAGATTGCCACATCAGATTAATTGTTACAGGTGCAGATGTAATCCATAGTTTTGCTGTACCATCATTAGGAATAAAAATTGATGCTACACCAGGTAGATTGAATCAATGTTCTATCTTAGCTGAAAGAACAGGTACTTTCTATGGTCAATGTTCAGAAATATGTGGAACATGGCATGGATTTATGCCTATAGCTGTAGAAGCAGTTTCAGTACAAGAGTACTTAGCTTGGGTAGATTCAATGTAATAATAAGAATTTATTAATAATTAATTTATTTATTTATTAATTTATTTAAATATTTTTTTGTTTTTAATTTTAATAACAAATTAGAATAATAATATTTTGCTCCCCTCCAATTAAGTATAAATTTAATAAACAAACCAAATAAGGTAAATGAAATATAATTATAGAATAAGAAACTAAACTAAATTATTAATTATAAACATTTTAAGTTATGAATTATTTAGTTTAAAAGAGATTAAAAATTTATATAATTTTATTCTAATTTAATTTTATTATAATTTAATTTTATTATAATAAATTAAGGGGAAATCTGATAATTGGTAATCAACTGTACTTGCACTACTGTAATGATAGTTCGAGTCTATCTTTCTCCAAAAACAAAAGAATTAAATTAATTAAAACTTAAAAAATATATATAATCTAAGCAAAATAATTACAACTAATCTCAAAGCTTCGGTTGCTTAACGGTTAAAGCGTTCGACTGAAGATCGAAATACGGTGGTTCGACTCCATTCCGAGGCATACAAATTTAAGAAATATTATATATATGGCCTGAATAGTTTAATTGGTAAAATTACTTACTTGTAATAAGTCGTTGGCGGTTCAAGTCCACCTTTAGGCATATTAAATCCAAAAATAAAAGAGTATATAAAGAAATAAATAGATATAAATATATTAATAATTTTTTATAATAAAAACAGAATTATTTTTGTTTATGAGTTATAGTATAATTGGCAAAACGTCTTCCTTTGGCGAAGAATTTCCTCGTTCGAATCGGGGTAACTCAATAATAGAGTTATAATCTGATACTTTGGAATTATTTTTTTTTAATTTAAATTAATTTATCAAATAAGCTTAATTATTATTCTATAAAATAATAACCTATCTACCTTAATAAGTTAAAGTTATCAGTATACAATTAGGAAGTATAACTCAAAGGTAGAGTGTTTCACTTTTAATGAAACGGTTAAGAGTTCGAATCTCTTTACTTCCTTTATAAACAGAGAAAATTATACTAAAAAGAATAAAAAAATTAGAAAATTATAAACAACAAAATAATTACAGATAATTAAAGAGCATAGTATAATTGGTAATATAGTGATCTCCAAAATCATTGTTAGGTGTTCGAGTCGCCTTGCTCTTGAAATATTTAATCAATAAGGGTTCTTAGCTTAATGGTAAAGTAACTAATTGTCAGTTGGAGGGATATCAGTTCGAATCTGGTAGGACTCGTATAGAGATTAGATGAGGGTTAATAAATACAAGGAGGGAGGGAGGGTTGAAGAATATAAAATATTCTTAATGTAAAATTTTTACTAATAAAATAGTTGTAGTAATTAATGTTGCCGATGTAACAACAAATATACAACTGTATTTAAGGTATTTATTTACAATAAAGGTAGAATTATCGTTTACATTAATAGTTGAATTATCTAAACTAAATCTAAAAGTGGATTCAAGAAATCTATCCGGTGAAATTAAATTATCATCTATAATATTATTTCCTCTTCTTAAAAAATTAAAATTATCATTTGAATTAGTATCATCATTTAAATCAATTTCTTCAAAATAACTTTCGTTAATATGAACTGTTGAAGGACTGTTTAAATCTATCTGTTCAATAATTCTTAATATGCTATTAGAATAATTATCATTAATAATTTGCATTTCTAAATCATTTGAACAATATATGACATTAAATAAAAAATAATAAATCATTAATATCGCAAAAGCAATTTTTAAGAGGATGAATGACATTAGCAATAGTTTTTTCCATAAGTTTTTAAATTCAAAATTAGATTCAATAGGTAATGGTTTTAATTCAGGAGGGGTGTTTAAATATAAAGTTACTTTGATTCCTAAAACATTAGAATCATTAATTTCATAAAACATAGTAAATAAATCTAAATAATTATGAAATTTTCTATGAAGTAATTCTGTAGATGTTTTAAATGAACACATAATCATTTCATTCGGTTCATCTTCATCGATAAAGAAAAGAACACTTAGACACATATAATCAAAGTTTGAATCTAAATCATATTCATCTAATATGAATTCAACTTCTGATTCTAAATCTCTAAATAATTCTATATGGCTAGTATAAATTTGATTTAATTTCATTCTATTTTAATATTTTTTTTTTTTTATACCAGGTATCAATAAGCATATAATGCAAACCAAAATTATTAATCAGTATATTAATAACAATATGTTGAGAGGAGATTATTTATATTTTTTCGTGATACTCAATATAAAGAAAATGATAAAACATATGTTTTAGATAATTCTAAAGCTTTAAAATATGAGTTTGAAAGATGTGGAGAAGGTCAAGAAATTAAAGTATTTAAAAAAGATAAATTAATTAATACTTTAACTGATAGCTTCATTGATTTAGATAATAATTTATTCAAGAGAACTCTTAATAACATAAGCTATTATATTAAAAATGGTATAGTTATTTTGAAAACTAAAGAATATGCACCTAAATTTATTAAGAAAGCTCAAATAGATAAAGTTTGTTCAGATAATTTTTATACTGCAGATATTGAAACTTTAACTAAACTAGATGCAGAAGGTAAAAGATATTTCGAAACTTATTCTATTGCCTATTATACTGGTAAACTTTCTAAATCTTATTATGTAACTGATTATAATAATTGGGAAGAAATGATGTTAAAATTTTGGATAGATATATTTTCAAGTTTAAAGGATGAATTGAAAAATACAGATATTTATTTCCATAACTTATCTGGATTTGATGTTAACTTCATATTAAAACCTTTATTAAATATGGATAATGTATTTAGTGAAATTATGTTAAGAGAAGATAAATTTATTCAAATTAAAATTTCTTATGGTGAAATAAGTTTTAACATTAAAGATAGTTTATTATTATTACCTGGTTCATTAAGTAAATTAAGTAAAAGTTTTAAAATAGAGACACCTAAAGAGGTATTTCCTAGGAAATTATTTGAATCTTAAACATTTGAAGCAAATTATATCTCTAAAGATGTCCCAGCTTATAAATATTTCAATAGCTCCGAAGTATCTTTAGAAAGTTATAAAGAATATTGTAATCAATTTATAAATAGACCCTGGAGCTTGAAAGATGAAACATTGAAATATGTTGATATTGATTGTATAGCTTTACATCAAATTTTAGCTAAATTTGGAGATATGATCTATGCTAAATGGGCTGTTGATATTAAACATACTCCAACTCTTCCAGCTTTATGTTTTAAGATCTATAGAGTTCAATATATGCCTAAAGATAAAATACCTATAATTACGGGTATACCATATAGAGATATTAAACAAGCATATACTGGTGGAAGTACGGATATGTATATCCCCTATGGAGAAAATGTCTGGTGTTATGATATAAATTCTTTATATCCTTCAGCTATGTTCGAATATAAATATCCTGTAGGGAATTATACATCATTTGAAAATTTAGGTAATTTATCTATTTCGGATTTAGAAAATGTTTTACAAAAAGAAATTTTTGGATTTGTAGAAGTTGAAGTTAATTGTCCTAAAAATATTACTCATCCAATCTTACAAATTAGAAGAGAAGTTAAAGGTCAATTAAGAACATTTGCACCATATGGAACTTTCAAAGGTTGGTTTCATTCAGAAGAAATTAAAGAAGCTATGAAATTAGGTTATAAATTTAAAATAATCTCAGGATATTTATTTGAAGAGGCGAATATATTTATCGATTATGTTAACGATCTTTATAAAATAAAAATGGAAGCCGATAAAAATAAAGATCAAGTCTGGAGATTAATTTCTAAAAATTTAATGAATTCTTTATACGGTAGATTTGGAATGGATCAATACCTATCTAATAATATAGTAATAGATAAAGATGATATCCAATTGGAAACTTTAATTGAAAAAGTTGAACTTGAAGATATAACTGAATTAGATAATAAATTGTTAGTAAAATATTTACCTAAAGAAGCAAAAAGCTTATCTTACCAAGAAAATTTAGAAGTTAATATCTCTGTTTCTATTGCCGCTTCTGTTACCGCTTTTGCTAGAATTAAAATGTCTGGATTTAAAAATAATCCAAATTATAATCTACTTTATACTGATACAGATAGTTTATATGTAACATTTAAATCAGAAGCGGATAGATTCTCTTTTGATAAAGAATTTGTGGATCCCTTAAAATTAGGATATTTAAAAATTGAAAATCATGAAGTTAATGGAAAATTTGTTCCGTTTCAAAGATTTTATTTCTTAGGACCTAAATTTTATGTAGGAATCTTAAATAATGAAATAGATTTTAGTAAAACTAAAATTAGAGGATTACAAAAAGCATATAGAGGTATGATAGATGAAGATAAAATTAAATCTTTGTTAAATTACAATAGAAAACCTATTGAAATTGAAACAATGAAATGGTTTAAAAATTTATCTGAGTCTAGAATCTATATAGAAAAAATACCTTATAATTTAGATATTGCTAATTATAAAAGATCTTTAATTTATAATTATTACAATAAAGATAAAATAATCTTAGAAAAAACAAAATCAATCGAAATGAAAGATAATAAAATATCTTCTTTTGGAAATTTTATTTTAAAGAGTAATAATATATATGAAGATTTAAACTCTCCCCTCCTCCTATATATATTAGAGATTTAATTTAATGGCAGAATACTATGTTTTCCGAGATATAGAAGTATAAGTTCAACTCTAATAATATTACTCTTTTAACTAGTGTTAATTTATTGTGTTTTCATTAAAAGTGAAACACTCTACCTTTGAGTTATACTTCCTAATTGTATACTTATAACTTTATATAAATTCAAAACAAAATAAAGTTATCTACTTTAAATAGATTAGAATCTAGAAACAAAAAGTCTTTAAAGAGTCTATCTACACACCTCAAGGGTATAAAACTTATGATCTGCTGGAAATATAAGCTAGAAGACCGAAAAAAAAGTTCTTTAAGGGGTCTCTCTACACACTTTCAAGCTTAAATATAAAATATAAAATATAAAATATAGTAATAGTAATTATTAAATTTCTGGAGGGAGGGTTAAAATACTTAAATTTGTTGTAAATTATTAGATTTCAAATAGTTAATGATATTCCCAGACTATTTTGATAAAGACTGTTTAAGACTGTTTAAGACTAAAATATTTTATTTAAGGAGATTCCCAGACTAAATATAGTTATAGGCAATTAATACACACATTTACTTAAGGATATTCCCAGACTATTTATATTTTGTTACACTAATAAACACACATTACTTAAGGATATTCCCATACTAGTTAGGTCTTTTTAGATTAAAATGTTAAATTTTGTTTTATTTTATTTTAATTTGTAAAGGGAGGGAGTTAACTAGTTTTAAATTTTTGTTTATTTTTTATTTTCTTATACTATTTTCTGATTATAATTCTAACTTAAATGCTTGAGTTCCAATTAATTTCTCATTAGAATAAATTAAATTTCTCTTATTAGCTGTGGGTATTAATGTATAAATTTGTGATTTAATCGAAATGGAACCTTTATCAATATGTCTAAACCATTTAGTTTGTTGTAATTCTAATGATTTATCTTTAATTAATAATGATTTTAAATCTTCAAATAGAATTTGTTTTGAGAAACCTTTAATTTTTGTAAATTCTTTACCATTATTTAAAATTCCACCATAAACTTTAGGTGCTAAAGCTACAAATTCTTTATATTCTTTTTCTAGAACCATTTGTCCTAAATGTTTACCTACTAAATATTCTGCTAAAGGTTTTTCCATTATAGCTGAATCTGTATCTGTATAATACATTTTATTGTTTGGTAAATTTTTGAATTGGGTCATTATGATCCTTGAATACGCAGTAATAGCGGAAGCAATTCCAATAGATATTTCAAAATCAGTAGAATCATTAATTAATTTATCTTCATCTTTATTATGATAACTAACTAAATATAAATCTTCATATAATTCGGTACTAGTAATTTTATTTTTAGATTCGATTATCTTATCTAAATTTTTACTATCCACTATCTTATGAATAGCTAAATCATCAGTCATACCAAATTTTCCATATAAAGAATTCATTAATAGTTTAGCAATTAAATACATAGGAGAAGTTTTATCAGAAGATTGCTTCATTTTATGTAATACAGAGACATAATCCTTAAAGATATTTTCTTTTTCGAATAAATATCCCTCTAATATTTCAAATTTGTATCCAAATAATTTTGAGTTAACTAATTCTTCACTGAAATACCAACCTATCCATGAACCTAAGGGACTTACAGTTCTATCATTATATCTAATTTGTAATATCGGATTATCTAGATGTTCAGGGCTTGTTACTTTTACTTTAATAAATCCGAAAGGTTTTTCCATTATTAATGAAATATTCCCTATAAAATGTTTAATATTACCTATAGGCATACAAAAATTGAACATACTAGTTGGATATAAAGAATTAATATCATAATGATATAACTTTTCTCCATATGGAATATACATATCTGTTGAACCACCTGTATAAGAGTTTCTTATATCATATAACATTTTTCCACCTATTTTTGGTATTTTATAATCATTAATAAAGTTAGATCTATACACAGCAAAAGCTAATGAAGGTAATGTAGGATAATTAAATACATTTAAAGAGAATTTTTCAAATATTAATTGATTAAATATAATTAAGATTTCATATAATGCTATACAATCTTTCATATTATAATTTAGTAATTCAGTTTTAAAATTCCATTTATTAAATCTTTCTAGAACATAATTATTATATTCATTTATTGTTATATCTTTGAAATATTTAATTTCAGGTACAGTTCCAATATATCCTAAATGAAATATAGGATTATTTATTAAACAATATATAGGGAATATTTCTTTTTTATTTAAAACATTAAAAGCTTTAGATAATTTAACTAATGATGAAGGTAATAATAACATAGAATCATGGAATGTAATTTTATATTTATCAAATTTTAATGTAAGTGCAATCATATTATCATCTTTAATTATTGGAATAAGTTTACTATTATTCATAGTTGCTAATATTTTGATTAAGAATATTCCATCAAATCTAGATAAATTATGTATATATACTTTATAACCATCATATTTCTCAATCATTAAAGATTTTATAGCTGCTTTTAATAGATCATCACTAGAATTATAATCAGATAAATAAAATGATAGTTTATTAAATCCATCATAAATACAACAAGAGATAACATATAATACTTCTTCATTATTTTATAATTTAGACATAGTTTCTAAATCTAAGGTTATTATATTTTCAGTAATTACATTATCTTGTTTTACTTTACTAATAAATTTAGTATCTTTTTTATCTTTAAGATTAACTACAATCTTATCATCTTTGAAATGATACTGAGTATCTTTAATTGTTCTAATAAAGTAATTATCTGATTCAAATTTATCATTGAAGTCTAATATTGAAGTATTATTTTTATTGAAGATTGTTATATCTCTTGATG
>JBBPML010000401.1:0-22251 GCA_038090275.1 Austroboletus novae-zelandiae | reverse complement strand
TTGCAAGATACCTGAGAGACCCCTGGACTTCTATTGGACTTTGTGTCGCCATTGAGGACACACTGAGCAGAGGACTTGTACCACATACAGCGTCCTACGTTGCGCCAATAACCAAAAGCGTAACACCGCCCAGTCCTTGTATTCTGTTTTGAGGTGATTCCGTAGTATCTCTGGTAGGTTCTGTTGTACCTGCCAGATCATACTGTTGCCTTCTTCAATCCCTGCCCATGTGGCCATCTGCATTACCTTGTTTGCTCATGCAATATGACTCCAGATTGTGAACCCTCCTGTCTCGACCATTGTCCCAATGTCCATATCCTGTAGTTTTAGGGCCAGTATATCCACCTGGTACTCTGAGCTGGTTTTCACTGCAGGTTCGATGGGTAGCCATCGTTTGTCGAACACTGCCTCTAGAGTATCCCAAGTGTGGCTCATATTGTTTGTTACATCTTTGTACCATTTTTCCGCATCCAAGCTGGAGACTAGGTAGTCCTTGAGTGCCTTGACTCTGTCTGCTTCATCAGCGATCTGCATGCCCTGAAAGACCCTGCTAACGCTTCTGAGGAACTCCTGTGGATTCTCTATGTCTCTGCCATCACCGTGAAAGCTTTTGATTATTTTGTACATGCCTAGTTTGCGTGTCGCCTGAGGTGGCTGTGCTGGCTGTGCTGGCGGTGGTACTGGGGGGAGTACTGGTACAGGTACTGGTGGTAGTACTGGTGGGGGTACTATTAGTGGGGCTAGGCTGACTTCTTCTTCTGGTGTGCTTCCTGCTAGCTCTCTGTGGGGACTGTTTGGTGTGTTGAGCAGGGATGATTCTGATGAGAATGGTGATGTATCTGGTAAGGGTGCATTTTCGTGATATGTGGTGAAGTGACCTCTCCTGTTGTGTCGGTGAAGTCATTATGGTGGCAGTTTGTTGGGTCGTCTGGGTTGTGGGCTTTTTTGGGCTGGCTGACACTTATTATTGCCTGGGCATGTGTGGTTCCATTGTTCATGTAATGTGGGTGGGTTCGAGACTGCTCTCTTCACCACAATGAACCAGCATGCAGGGAGGTGATCTGCCCTGTCCTCATTCCCTTTGTTGTCCTGTCTATGGTCAGTCCTTGACCCATCTCTATGTGCTGCTGACTAAGCTCGCTAACCCCTGCTCTTAGCCACTCCTCCTGCCTGCCCCTACTCCAACATATGTATGGTGTCAGACATACTACTACACATAGTCTACTATGGATTCCCCCCTTTCAGGGATAACAAGTGCTGGCGTCCAGAACAGCTTTGTAGCCCAGGCTGTGGTCCCTCTGAAGGTAGTCACAGAAAGCACAGACCTTGCCAAGGTAGGCAAGGTCACTCTCATACTTCTCCTTGATGAACCTCAGTATGAGAGACACGTTCCAGTTGGGCTTGGCTGCGAGTTCCTCAATGAGTGCAGTGACCTTGGTGTGCCTTCCTCCCTCAGTCTTCAGTGTATCCTCATTCCACTGCCACTTTGCACCCCAGTGTTCCTTGAGCTCACGGGTGGAGAGATGTCCCCCCAAACCCTCCGTGTACTCTGTCCACAGCTCTGTGATCACTCTGACTGGCTGGTATTGATAGTGAGGCAGCCAGTCACCATCTTTCCACTCCCATTCATGAGCATTGAGCTGTGGCCTCCCATAGCATTCAACCAGAGCTGCCCATGTCTCTGAGTGTGGATCCATGGCAGGCAGCTGGGACTCAACAGCCTGAGGCTAAATGACAGAGGTGCCAGTGCCAGAGGAATGGCCATCCACAGCACTACCAGCCACTGGCATGTCAGTAGAGGCTGTGACTGGAAGTGAGCTCTGCAGTGTAGCTGTGATGGGAGTCAGTCAAAGGGGCTGGTGGCAACTTGGGGTGGAGTGTCAGGCACCACATGACATACATACCTTGTGATGACCCCTGCCCTCCTGCCAGGCTGCTATGTGCACTCCTCCAACTCTTGGGCTGTTGATGGGCTGCAAGCTCAGCAAGCAAAGTACTCTGTGTTGCAAGATGCCGTTGCACCTCAAGACAAAGC
The DNA here is from genome assembly GCA_038090275.1 of Austroboletus novae-zelandiae. Classification (NCBI taxonomy): domain Eukaryota; kingdom Fungi; phylum Basidiomycota; class Agaricomycetes; order Boletales; family Boletaceae; genus Austroboletus; species Austroboletus novae-zelandiae. Next base: position 20,216 of record JBBPML010000401.1, on the reverse strand, counting down.
ACCTCATTCTCTGCCTGCTGTGCTTGTTGCTTGAGTGACATGTTAGTGACGATCTCTCACAGGCTGGAGATCAGATGCTGTGGCAGGTTTTGAAAGGCAAGCTGTGACACTTCCTCTGCATCCACCACCTGTTGGACTGACTGGACTGCAAACGAGCAGAACTGGGGGGTGTTGAGTGGGTGAAATTGGAAGAGTGGAAGCTTGGAATGTCGTGAGTAAAGGACAGCGCTGTCCTGAAGGAGTACAGTGTGAAACCAGAAGAGAATAGAGAGAAACTGCCTGAGAGCGATGTCAATCACCAGCGGTGAAACACTCTAATAGAGCTTTAAGCAAATAGTGTGAAGGAATTAGACCCTTGGTCTATCAAAGGACTTCAGACTGTAAGAGGAAATCTCCAAGTCTTCAAAGCTGGGGAGCAGCTCTGAGGACCTGGGTCTTTGTATACTATTCTACTGTTTGTACATGTTAGGTTAAACTACTATATAAGGGAACACATCCCATTGGTTAGATAAGAAGCTGTGTGAATATGATAAGAGTTAGATATGCCATAGGCTGAGAAGAGAGAAGCATAGTGGAGATTAAACATAGCCTTGCCCATGAGGCAAGATAGAAGCTGCATGTGAAACATGTGTTGGGCATAGGGTATGATGTCATGGATAAGGAGATAAGGGTCTAGTCCTTGAGCATGTGGTATATCACATATGTGATCATGTGACTGAGTCTAGGCTGCTGATGTAAGCGGTCACATGTTAAGTTAGATGCAACTTGAAGACAAGTCCTTTCCACCTTGGTGTGGGAATAAGTTACCATATGCGGTAGGTTGTGAGTTTGACCCAGCCAAGTGGCAGGAATTAAGTTAGGTGAAATAAGCAATTGTAACAAGTGGAGACTCCTGGACATGCTTCTGAAGCTCCATCTGGGCTGATTCGATGAAGGGAAATATCTTGATGAGCAGATTGTGGGGTGGCACTGCAGGGCATGTCAGGCCACAGTCAGTCGAACGCTCACAACATCAGAAACATTCAGAACAAATGGCGAACAGAGATCACTCACCAAGGCAACCACGGGGGAGTGCATGCTCCTCTGGACAATGGCCATTGTACATCACAGCTCCCAACAGTGCATCCAAAGGAAACACACAGTCATAGACAGAATTGAACGAGCCACTCTCGTTCCAGCCACCAAGTGCCTTGGTGCCGCTCGTGCTGGTGCCATGTGCACATGCAGTTAGTGCTGCATAGTGGTGGCCTGCATGGGTCTTCTTTGTGATGTCGATGTTGTTGTTCTGGTGCATGACTGTGATGCGCTCATAATGATCTATGTACACAGAGCAGAGTGGAGAGCAACAGGCTCAGATCATGGGCTTCAAGTGCTCATGTAAGCATGCTTAGTGTTAAGACTCACTGTCATATGACATTTCCTTCCCTGTGGACCCAGTGTAGAACATGTATTGGGAGTATCACTCCCAACAACTGTATTCACCATATTTCTTGTTGGCAAAGTTGGGGGTGAAGCTTGGAGGTGAGCAATCAAGGACATGAAAATGCCCAAAGAACATCAGTGCCAGGGCTCCGACTGCACAGAGCTTGACGTGACGGTGTCAGATGACACCATGTTCATCCACCTGTCCGTGTTGGTTGTGCTTGGCATTGTCAGCAAGTGCAGCAAGAATCTGGGTGATGCAAACACAATGGTGAGCACCTCCCAGTCAAGCAAAGGAAGTCCAGGTGCTTCTCACCTCGACCTTGGTGGTCTGACTCAAAGGGGCCATGGCCAGGAACAGGTCCGACCACTGCAGCATGTGACAGCTCTCCCCATGGAATGCCATCGATGCTGAGAGTAGCAGCATCATGCAGTCCTGCAGACCGATGAAGATGGGCTGTCTGCTGGTGAAGTGCATTAGTGCCCAGAGAGAGTATCAGAAAAGCTCCTCTGTCGAGTATGTGTCTGTCTGCCAATGGCATCCTCATCAGATTGCTCAAAGATTGTGTGGCAAGGTGAAATGTGGCCACACAGGCTGAGTGACTCACCTGAGGTGGTCCCAGCGGCCTTGATCACCTGGGACTTTTTGATCCTGCTCAGCTCATTGTGCTTCGAGGCTGACTTGAATGCACAGATGTGTGCATCCTTGTGAAGACTCGCTCTGGTCTCATGGTCTCAGGAATACTCATGTTCATGGTTCAGCCTGTGGTTCTCCAAGGCGTTGATGACCTGGGTGATGTGGGACTTGCCCAGCAAGGAGCCTTTGATCATCTGGGACTTGCTTCCCTGCTTGAGCTGGAGTGGTACACGAACGCCAGAGAGAAGGAGTCAGTGGTGTGGCCAGGACCTGAAAATGGGGGGCAATGGGCAGGACACACCTTCTCGTGGGTGGACTCATGGTGGAGGAATGACACTGCCTTTGCAGTGGTGACAGGAAATGCAGGGATCGCCAGTGGCGATCCGCAACTGCTCCTTGTCGAACCATGCTTGGTAGTTCTGTACCTGGCATGGGTAGCACTTCGCTGTACCCTTGCCCTCCATCTCCTTCTGTCTGATTTTCAATTGAACCTTGTGTGTCTCATGTTCAAACAGCATCAGGGCCTGCTGTGTGCATGGTAAGGTCATGGCACCGTCCAATGGGCCATTGGCAGAACTTGAGGAGGTCGATGTCATCAGCAATGATGGCTGCTGCTCTGGCATGCCGGTGTGTGAGCAACGCTCATCAATGTTGGTGGCCACTTGTGGATCAATGATCTTGACCACTGGGAATGGTGCTGGGGATTGTATTCTGGAGCTGGGAGATACATTGTGAGCAATCGAGGGGTGCGAGATTGAAGTGGGTGTGGGTGTGGGTGTATCACATGCCACCCAAGCACACTTTGCAGTGTGCAGCGGCAACAGACCTGGGAGCAGTGGTGAAGCATGGCGAATGGGCACCATGAGTCAGCTGTTGAACAAAAGTTGGATGTCAGAGTCACACTCAAGGAAGGAGAGGGAGAGGGAGACCGAGTATGAGACAGCGTCAGCCCTGCACACTAATGGCATCTTCACCTCGATCGCAATGCCAAGCTGGTATGGAGAGCACGTAAGCAACAGGTGGATGGAAGGATGAATGGAACAGAATGGACAGAAAGAACTCTACCTGCTGTGATGCTGCCAGCCTGCCATCTGTGGATCGTTTCAATCGTTTCATTGAGAACTGACAGAGTAGCAAGTGAGTGATCAAAAAGAGCAAAAGAAATGAAACCTAGCCCAACTAGGGCTGCCAAAGTTCAGTTCTGAATCTTAGGTTCAAACCTGAATCTCTGAACTGAACTCCAAGATTCAGGTTTAGTTCAGATTCAGGTTCGGGCCAGGGCTGGTGGGTTCAGGTTCAGGTTCAGGGCTTGCTTCATATTGAAGAACTAGTTCTGAACTGGTTCGAACTCCGAACCTACATCCATATGTAAATGATTATTAATTCAAGATTCAAATAAAGTTTTCATTTATTTGCCAATCTTCACCACACAGCAACATTTTCAATATAACTAACCCTAAGTAAAGCTACCAATTCTAATCCTAGTGATCTACATATTCTAATTCTAATTCTAACCCTAGTTCTAATTCTAATTCTAATTCTAATTCTAATCTTAATCATAATCTCAATTTTAATCCTAATTCCATGGTGACTTCCAACCCTTTCCATATTAATCCTTATGGCACTGTGTGAAAATAGATTTGTGAAGCAGAAATATATATAAATATAGTAAAGATCTGTCATACATATATTATACACTAAATGTTACAAGTATCCTAATGGATGCTTGCTACAATGGCCTATCAGAGGAATGCATCAGGATCATATTTCCTGAGGACTATGAACCTCTGTACAATAACTCATTTTACTTCTTGTTATCCGATGCGGACTCTTCCCTTCTTAGTGATTCCTTTTATGGATCATCTTCTTATGACACCTCCTATTTAGATTTCTAACCACATTGGTACAGTTACTTCCATTTTACTTATTTCATATTCCTCTTTCATATGGACCTTTATTACCTCCTTCGATCCACCGTCCAGATCTAGTATTTCCTTATCCATTCCAGCACTGATTACACCATAGGCCATTGTATTATATCATGGACTGTAGCAAGTAGTACTTTCACATCCACTACAGTATTACTTAAATATCCACCTTATGCAGCCATTATACTTAGCTAAATCTGCACAATTATATGGAGTGTTTGGTCTCACTCCAGCATGAAGGTTCCACTGAGATACCACTAGGATTTCTACAGAACTTTGTGTCACCTTCAAGGACACTCTGAGAGATTAGATGTTGCATATGCATAACACTAAACCTCACTTCTGACTCTCTCTCTGACACTGTTTCATGTACTATTTTCTTACATTAGGTTCTTGTTCTCTGTATATACTAATCCTGCCTTATAGATACAGTATGTCCAAATCTGAGTTCATATATCTCCAGCTTTATGTACTCTCATCTTTATTTCTTCAGCCCCAGTTTACTTACTCCCTATTATAGCTCTGGTGATGTTTCTATACTGATGCTCATAGCCTTATGTTACCTGGAGTTAGACTGAAGTTGCTCCATATGGTTTTAACAAGATCATATTCTGCCAGATTCTGATTTACATATCATCAGAATTAGGATTAGGATTAGTGAGAATAAGGATTAGTGAGAATAAGGATTAGTGAGAATAAGGATTAGTGAGAATAAGGATTAGTTAAAATAAGAATTAACAAGAATAAGAATTAGCAAGAATAAGAATTAGAATTGGCAAGGATTATGATTATTAGGATTAGCAAGGATTATGATTAGAATTAGTGAGGAATATAGGATTAGGATGTTAGAAAATGACTAGGATTAGATTAGGACTAGAAAGTACTATATACCCACAATCATTGAGTAAGGGAAAAAAATTAATTTGAAGTTCATGCTTTGAACTAGTTCTGAACCAGTTCTGAACCTGAACTGAACCTAGTAGAACTAGTTCATATAGGTTCAGTTCAGTTCAGGTTCAGGTTCGGCTAAAAAGGGTGCTGAACTGAACTGAACTGAACTTTGGCAGCCCTACTAATCCTTACCCCTCAACTAATCCTTACCCCTCAACTAATCCTTACCCCTCAACTAATCCTTACCCTGTCCTCAACTAATCTTTACCTCATCCTCAAAGTCTGTTCTCAGCATGACCATCTAGCATGGCGTTTGACAGGTGTCTCAAGGGCTAGAAACGTGTGCAATACTAGTTGTGCCATCATTGTGCACGTACCATCCTCATCACATCTTGCTGTTGCCATCGGTCTGTGGTACTGGGGGCACCATTGTGTTCTCATGCCCTTGCCGTCATCGATGTTCGAGGTGGGGCTGATGCTACTGTGGCACAATTGAGGGTGTGAAGGTGACCATGTCAAATACAGGTGAGGGGGAATGTACTGTCAAGCAGGGGGCTGATACCTGTGGGTGTACCCAGCACGAGTACAGATATGGGTATGAGATGGCGAGGACAGGTTACAATGCAATGATATGACAATTGGATGGGTGATTGGACTGGAGATGAGATATGAGGGATTTATTTGGTGAGTGAGTTGGGAATGCAAAAACAATATATGAACATAATAGAGCAGGGGTAGAGGCCAATGACACTGTGGACAGATATTCTACATGTGACTCCAAGTCAGTTACCTCCAAACCATGTCCATGCGAAAATTCGCCCACCTTAATGGCAAGCCACTTTTCGATATGGTCCATGTGCTACAAGAGATAGGAAGTGTTTTCTTCCCCCAACTTTCTGTATGAGACTAACAGCAACAGCTGCAGCAGGGAATTGAAACATATCATACTAGTTTGGTTTGGCATCAAGAATTGCCGGTTCCATGCACAGCTGTGGAGTTATCACCTCCTGCCCAATTTTCTAATGTCTGCCAACTCTTCTGGCCATGTTCTCGAATCTGAAATGGCCCGGAATTCCCCAGATGCAACAGATCTTCCATGGGTTCGTCGCCAGCAAGCTCTTTGAGCATTGACGAAATGTATCTGTGAAACTGACACCTACAAGCTCTCTTGGGGCTGGCGTAAAAGGGCACACAGGAACACAACACCAGAAACAGGCCAGCTGTCGGTAAATTGTATCTACATTTCCTCCACAGTTACTTACCTGGCCTTTGCAGCCTTCTCCATCTCGTGGTGATTCTCTCTCCTGCTCCCCTGGCCCTTCTTCTCAAGGGAATTATCCTACAGGTGTCATGCAGAATCACGAGGACATTCCCATCTCCCCGACCCTTTTTCTCAAGGGAATTCTCCTGTGGATCGTCATACTGGATCTCGAGAACATTCCCATCCCCCCAACCCTCGTTCTTGCAGGAATTCTCCTGCCAATCGTTGTACTGGATTGCGAGAACACCCCCATCCCCCCAACTCTTGTTCTCATGGGAATTCTCCCATGGATCGTCGTATTGAATCATGAGAGTTCTCCCATCCCCCCAACCCTCATTCTCGTGGGAATTCTCCTGCTGATCGTTGTACCAGATTGCGAGAGTCCTCCCATCCCCCCAACCCTCATTCTCACAGGAATTCTCCTGCCGATCATCATACTGGATCACGAGAACACTCCCATCCCCCTGACCCTCGTTCTCATGGGAATTCTCCTGCTGATTGTCGAGAGTCCTCCCATTCCCCTGTTCCCCCTCCCTCCCACAATTCTCCCCTGACTAGTCAGGATTACAGCGACATTAGAATACCATGCCATCCTCATGTTGACATCAACATCAAGGTCTTATCCTCCAGTGCAGTACTTCCCCAAATGAAAGAGGCAATGGACTTTGTTGCTGCTTTGAGGAGGGCCTCTCTTGACGACCCTGTCTCTTGGCTTGATGATGAAGCATTGGAACATATCTGCCATCCCTGCCAATCTGATATTTCCCTTGAGGCCTCTGAGATTCGGCACAGTATCACTGCCTATATTGGCTGTGAACATACAGCTCAAACGGTATATGAAATGTTCCATCACTCGCATAACTTCAATTTTTCTCATTATCGCCTAATGCTCAGCTATCGTGAAGTGGAGAGATTGATCACTGAGTTTACTGGCATTGAAAAAATTCAGCATGACATGTGCCTGAATACATGTGTGGGTTACACTGGACCTTTACAGGATCTTGAAGAATGCCCAAAATGTCACACATTCTGTTGGAACCAGGAGAGGATTGCCTCCTCAAACGGACATAACAAAGTTGCTGCTCGCAAGTTCACCACCATCCCACTAGCCCCACAACTCCAGGCTTGATATCATCATCCTCAGAGTGCCCAAGATATGTCGTATCTTGATACACACACACAACAAATCCTTTCATACTTCAGAGAAACTGGCAAAATTCCTATCTACAACGACATCGTCATGGGTCACAACTTTCTTGGCACAGTTATCAATGGGCATATCAAATGGAATGACATTGTCATCATGTTATCTATTGATGGTGCACAGCTCTATCAAAGCAAAGAGTCCAATTGTTGGATTTACATTTGAGTCGTCCTCAACCTTTTCTCTGACAAGCGCTACAAGAAAGCAAATGTCATTCCAGGTGGATTTATCCCTGGCCCAAACAAGCCTCAAAATATTGATTCTTTTCTCTTTCTGGGCTTGCATCATGTCTCTGCTCTCCAAAAGGAAGGGCTTGTTGTATGGGATTCTGTTTGTGATCTCACATTTCGGTATGTCATAGTCAGCCTTTCAAATTACACTAATTTGTCATTTCCAGCTCTGACATATATGTCCTCTACCAGACCACCAATGGACCTGGTCTCACTTATTGGGATGGAATGGTTGGTCACTGCGGCAAGAATGGATGTCGCCTGTACTGCAGGGTTAGAGGGTAAAAGAAGACAGACCAAAGTTGCTACTATGCAGCACTATTAAAACCGACATGAGCCTGCCCAGGAAGCGATCATGTTGACATTAGATCCACTGCCCTCCCTCTCGGGGGTGTGGCTGAATATGCAGGAAATCTTCACCATATTGTTGCCTCTCCAACAGCATCAGTATACACCCAGAACAAAACAAGTACTGGGTTAACCCGCCCCCCTCTCATTCTCGATCTTCAGCCATTCTGCTCACTTGGTATCCCTTTTTCCATTACAACTGATATCATGCATCTTGTTGCCAACCTGTCTGACCTTCTCCTCTCTCTCTGGCATGCTACCATCAAATGCAATGCAAGTGATGACAAGTTGTCTTGGGACTGGGCTGTTCTCACAAATCCTCAAACCTGGACAGAACATGGCCAGCAAACAGCGAGCACAGGACATTACCTACCTGGTTCTTTTGATTGTAAGCCCTGCAATATTGCAGAAAAAATTAATACACAGCACAAAACTTAAGAGCACCAACTTCATACATTTGGCCTTGCCCCTGTGCTTTTATTCAACATTCTTTCCAAAAAATACTGGCAGAATCTGTGTAAACTAGTTCGTGGTATCCAGCTCATATCCCAGCACTCTATTACAACACTCAAACTTCAACAGGCACACGGTCTTCTTTGTAGCTGGGAGCATGAATTTGAAACTTTGTATTATCAATGACAAGAAGATCGACTTCATTTTATTCGTCCATGTATTCATCAAGTTCTTCATCTCGTTCCCGAAATGTTTCTCAAGGGGCCTCCCATTTGTTATGCACAGTGGACAATGGAGTGCACAATTGGGAATCTCAGCCAAGAAATTTGTCAGCCCAGCAATCCATATGAGAATCTCGCACAAGAAGGTGTCCAGCATTGTCAAGTTAATGCATTGCTTGCTGCTATTCCAGAAATTGCTGGCCCCTCCCTCAAACCTCTTCCATATAAGTCAGCGTTAGCAGAAGATCTTGGGGGTGGCTATTTCTTGTTATGCAAGTGACAGAAATGTCCAACTGAAACACTCTATAAGAGCTTATGCAAATAGTATGAAGGAATTAGACCCTTGATCTATCAAAGGACTTCAGACTGTGAGAGGAAATCTCCAAGTCTTCAAAGCTGGGGATCCAGCCTTGAGACCCGGGGGTTTATATACTATTCTACTGTTTGTACATGTTGTGGTAATACTACTATATAAGGGAACACATCTCATTGGTTAGATAAGAAGCTGTGTGAATATGATAAGAGTTAGATATGCCATAGATTGATAAGAGAGAAGCATAGCAGAGATTAAACATAGCCTTGCCCATGAGGCAAGATAGAAGCTGCATGTGAAACATGTGTTGGGCATAGGGTATGATGTCATAGATAAGGAGATAAGGGTCTAGTCCTTGTGCATGTGACTGGGTCTAGGCCGCTGATGTAAGCAGTCATGTGATAAGTTAGAGTCGTCTTGGAAGACAAGTCCTTTCCACCTTGGTGTGGGAATAAGTTACCATATATGGTAGGTCGCGAGTTTGACCCAGCCAAGTGGCAGAAATTAAGTTAGGTGGAATAAGTGATTGTAACACCAACCAATCTAGTTGGGCAGGAAGCACATGCGATTGTGGCTTTCCTTGATCCAATCCCACCCCATCCGATACAAAAATGGGCACGTGTTCAGTGAGCCCATGTAGTCATATTTTCCAAGGAAGATGGCCAACCTGAGTTGACAATTATCCAATGCAGACGGTAACCCCATGACGGGCCCAATTGAGCAAGGGAATAAAGATGAGCGGGCCCACTATGCAATGGTGAAGGGTACACTGGTGGGCCTGCCATTATATTTGCGGTATAGATGGGTGGGCCCTCAATGAAGCTTGCAGCATATGCAGGTGGGCCTGCGGTAAAGGCTTCAATTGGACATGGGTGGGCCCCACATTGAACCACAAGGTGTAGGCAGCCAAACCCAGCATCATTCAGGCCCGTAGCACTATGAGAGATGCGAATGGACAGGCCCATGGTACGGAAGGATACAGATGGGTGGGCCCACTGTGATGTGAAATATATAGATGGGCAAGCCTGCAGTATCAATGGAGCTGTAAATGGATGGGCCTGCAGTAATAAATAAAATGTAACACAACAGGCACACAGTGGAGTGAGATCAAAACGGGTGGGCCTGCTGTGACAAGAAACATGTAACCAGGCAGGCCCATAGTGCAGTGGACAAAGTAATCAGATGGGCTCGCAGGGGAGTGAGACACAGATGGGTGGGCCCACCACGACAAGAAACATGTAAACAGCCAGGCCCATAGTACAGCAGACAATTCAATCAGACAGGCCCACAGGGCAGCAAGATACAGGACAGGTGGGCCTGCTGTGATGAGAAACATATAAACAGCCGGGCCCATAGTATGGTGGACAATTCAATCGGATGGGCCTGCGAGGCAGCAAGATACAGATGGGCAGGCCTGCCACAACGAGAAACATGTAAACGGCCAGGCCCATAGCACAGCAGACAATTCAATCAGATGGGCCTGTGGGGCAGCAAGATAAAGATGGGCAGGCCCGCTGTGACAAGAAACATGTAAATGGCTGGGCCCATAGCACAGCAGACAATTCAATCAGATGGGCCTGTGGGGCAGAAAGATACAGATGGGTGGGCCCGCTGCAACAAGAAACATATAAACGGCCAGGCCCGTAGTACGGTGGACAATTCAATTGGACAGGCCTGCTATGATGAGAAACATGCAAATGGGCGGGCCCATAGTACTGTGGACAATGCAATCAGACAGGCCTGCAGGGAAGCAAGACACAGATGGGTGGGCCCATCGTGACGAGAAATATGTAAATGGCTGGGCCCATAGTATGGTGAACAATTCAATCGGACGGGCCTGCGGGGCAGCAAGATACAGATGGGTGGGCCCACCGCAATGAGAAACATACAAATGGGCAGGCCTGTAATACTGTGGACAGTGTAATCAGACGGGCCCGTGGTGGAGCAAGACACAAATGGGTGGGTCAGCCGCGATGACAAATATATGAATGGCCAGGCCTGCAGTGAAGCGATACTCAGAAGGGTGGGCCCATTATAGTGTGAAAATATGTATGCTGGCTAGCCCGTGGTATAGGAGGACATGGATAGGTGGGCTTACCGCAATGCTGAATATGTAGAGGAGTGAGCCTGCAATGCTATAGGAGATTCAAACTGACAGGCCTGCAATATGGCGGAGAGCAGATGGGCAGGCCACATTGCTATGAGAGATATTGACGGGATAGCCCATGGTAATTATCAGCAGACCCTGTGTGATGTACACAAATGGGCCCACAGTACTGTGGGTGATTTCAATGAGTCTAACATTTCCAAACTGACGGCTGCTTTGTGACAGGCAAGCTGGCAGGCATCGATGGAGATGCGTCAATGTGATTCTATGGGTTCACAATAAGCTGATTACAAGTGGTGTTGATGTAGCTGCCTGCCATTCGCAGTAGTTATAAATGTGCCAATCCCAAATATGGAACTACTTGAATGTCACAGGAACCAAATTGCAAGTATATATGCAATTGGGGACCTCTGCTTTGATAGCATATTATAATATCCAGTCTCATATCTGATCTTATCATTCCTCCTATTTCTTCATCTCACCATGTTTTCTGAGCAATCAACTCCTGACTGTCCACCTTCCTCATGTATACTTCTCATGGACCACCTAGCAGTATACATGAGAGCAACTTTCTTAAGAAAGTTACATCCCCTCTGTCCTTCCACGAAATCCAATCCACACATAAGCATTCCGACCGCACTAGTTTGTGAGGCTGATCACTTAGTGGAAATATTAGTAAAGGCCGCACAAAATAAAAGTGTGCCCTTTAAATTTACCTGGTATATATTGACAAGTTGTATTAGTTGTTATTCGCAGCTACAATATTTCACAGGAGGTCAATACAGTTCAGCTTCCCCCTCCAGAAGGAGAAGAACTAACATATCAGGAGCTGAAAAGCTTCGCTATTTTGTTGATGGAGAATGGGTACATCTTGGCCTGGTATTTGCCCACTGTGGTCAGTCAGGTGAATCAGGTGCATAGAAAGTCATAGACATGGCTTTATATTTGATGCCCTGATGTATAATAGAATAACTTATGGGAATCCTTCCACTTAATCGAGAAATCACTTGGACGCAGTCTAATAAAAGACAAGCAGTGGTGGACAGAAGTGGAATTGTTCCACAAAGAGTCCTATCTGAAAGGTTGCATCAATATCTCTCTGGCTTGGTTTCAGGCTGCGCATAATGTGCGTGAATATAACCACTAATGTCATCAATTGATTAATTTGCAGATAAAGACATCCAACAGGATACTGGAGGCATCCGCTCTGCTCAAAGAAGGCCGTAATAACGACAAATGCTTAAAATGGCTGCATCACATCATGTTCATGCAAGCACTTTCATCCACAGCTATGCTAATCATGCATCCCCAAATGTATTACCTGGGTTGGCAGGTAATGATACAGATCTGGGAAAAGGTGCATCAAGATGAATCTCAAGAAATGATGAATGCGGTACAAGCATGGCCATCTGCTTTTAATACTCTTACAGCAATCGCCAACTGCTGCAGCATATATCATGCCAATAAAAAGAGCCTACCGCAATGGTTCAACCTTTTGTTAACAATCAGCCAATATGAAGAACTCTACTTTAACCTCCCCTCACTGTGGATGAAGTTGAGATATGCGCCAGGAACCATGGTGGCTTTTTCAGGGCAGCTTTTATTACACAGGGTGGGAGAGGCAGATGGAGATTGCAGTTGTCTTTTGTGGTACATGTGGAACAATGTGCACAAGGCTTTTGGGGATTTTCCCTGCAACTATGTGCATATAAGCCATGTTGAAGAGACTTTGAAACAATCTTAAGTGATTTAAATGTATGCAGTTCACTGAATCCTTTGTAATATTTAGACTGGTATACCATATTACTCATCCCGCTTCAGTAGTGCTAGAAGCATTTCCTTCCGCTCCCAACAATGCTTGACTTCTTCTTCCAAGTTCTCAAGTCTTTTTAAACTGTCCATAAATCTTTCTTCAAGTACTTTCTCCATGCATTCTATTTTTAACACTCGTGTCTGATGTAGCGGAGATATATCCTTCGGCCACAGGTTCTGAGGAAACAATGATTAGAGAAATAAAAATGAGAACCCTTGCCATCGCACCTGAAAATATATTATATTTCTCCCCATTTAAAAAGGGCAGAAATACTTGGGTCCCGCAATATGTCGTATTCCTCAGTAGGCTCCACATTCCACCAATCTCCAAGAAATACATCTTTTTTGTCAGAATTCCAACCCAGAAGGAATGTTGGAATGTTTCTAGAAAGCTGGAACAGTTCGAGGGGAATTCCACTAAGTTGTTCTAATAAGGCAGGCTTGTTTGGGCCAAATTGTAAAATGACAGATTGACAAGTGGGTGGAGGCACAATAATTGATGGCTTTGCCACATACAATCTCTGGAAAGAAAATAACCATCTCTACAAATTTTGCGTCATTATTATCATGTCTCATAGATGAACTGAAAATGCACAAACTCTTCCTTCAAACACCCATGCCAATTATTTGGCAAGTTCCCCAGTTCACCTCTTACCAAGCAACAAATGAAAGCTTCAGTGCGGCAGGTGAAATAGTAAAGTAAGAGGTATAGTTTGCTTTGGCTGCAGTCGAAGGCATTCATTGGTGTGTTTTCCACCATAACATTTGTTAGAGAGGTGGTAGAAGAATGATGAAACACAGTATATAAATTTTCCAATGTGTCTCAGTTCTGAATTTGGATGCTTTGCCTGAAACAATCTAGTTTAATGACAGGCTTACCCATTCCCACACGAAACAGCATATTACATTTGAAACTATGAAAATATCTATTCATCAGACTCCCCAATTATGTGCTGCAGTTCCGTCCGCCATGCCCAACAATGGCGCATATCTTTTCTGAGATCTTCAAAGCTGGTCATTGCATCCATGAACCATTCTTCCAATGATGATCGCGTTGCATCAAGCTGTTTCAGGCGTTGGGTGTCGAGTGGTGATGGATTATCGGGCCACAAGTTCTAGCCTCTGCGGTTAAAATGATGGACGTCAAACTGAAGGAGTAAATAATGTATCTGAAAATACTCTTTACCCCATTGAAAATATTCCTGAGGTCTCTCCATCAGAAGAATATCAGTCATTTTTGTCAGCGTTTTTCTCCACCAATCTCTGATGAAATCTTCTTTCTGGCTTGCATCCCAGTCGGGTAAAAACATTGATATTTTATCGACCACTTTGAAGCACATTGGATCCATCTTGAGTAAGTGTGCATGGAGGGATTTTGGCGAATGAGAAAAGTACTCAATGAAAGGTTGACAGGCAGGAGCTGGAATTGGGGTTGTGATGCAGGTGGCATACATACTTTGCAAAGTATGTAGAAAAGACTGCAGGAGAAGCATAGTTGGAATGAAATTGATTTCATAGCTTTAAAGAAATGTACAATTTCACATTTCACACATTTGATCCATTGAGCAGGCAGTTCCTCAAACTTCCGCCCAATAAGATTCTTCACCAAAGTTTCTATGTGGCAAGCGGTGAAGTAAAGTCCCAGATGTAACAAGCTCTGGGAAATATGAGGCCAGGTTATGGTCATACTAGTGCGCTCCATGGAGAAAATGGTGGTTAGAGATAGAGTTTGGGAAGGGAGAGGTGTAAGCAACGATTAACATTGGTCATTCCACCACTACTCCACACAAATTAAAGAGAAATGTGAAATGTGAAAGTCATATGTTGATTATCTAATCTATCCACACACTATCCCTGTTACGATTCATGCATACCCCTACTCTCCTTCTTTCACTCTTACCCTAGTTTCCCTACAGACACTGCTCTCGCTGTTCGAGTCCCGCCTGAGCCACTTTGTTATTCCCCTTTTTCTCTTATCATCACTTACCTATTTAGCATGACTCATCCGCAGTATCCGCAGCTGTACTGATACCGTTATCTCTGACTCACTTCCCTTCTTCGCGATTCCATCACATTCTATAGTCGAGTCATCCCTTTTACGCTCTGCTTCATTCTCTCTTGACTCGCATATATAAACCCTTCGATACCCTCGATGTATCCCTAAGTTAGACCTACCCGAATCTACCTTGATCATCGATTCCCCTCAGGTCCCCCAGTCCTCGCCTTACTGTTGAGTAGGCGCTCCCCTTGTTCCTTCATCGTCGCATCACCTAGCGACTCCTTCGTCCCTGTGTCACGACATACGTTGACCAGGTCAACAGCCCACAACATACCATTGAGGCTGAGGATAGCGGATCGCCCGTCTATCAAACCCTTGCCACATCAGCTGAATAGCGACGTTAACGTCCCCTCGCCCCTCGTCACTCGGGTCTACGCCTGAGCGTAACAATCCCATTCCATCTGACATTGATTCCTTAGCATATAGTAAATGGAGGACTGGTGAGCGGCATAGCAGACATGTCTGTCTCTACCATTCCACATACTCTCCCTTTGTAACACCTCCTATTCCTTCGCTTTTCTCTGAAAAAATGCAACAGTCCATTGAAACTCCATGGAGACTAACTTACCATTGATCCTGTGATGCTTTCACTCTCAGCCAACTCACACAATAAACTACGAGACATTAATAAGGCTTTTGAAACAGTGAAAATGCCCGCCCTTACATTCTGACATCCAGTCATCGCTCTCTGTGTCCTTTGGTATATCAATTGTTCAGAACCAAGCCAGATTTGAGTTTCGGTGTCCACTTCCGCTTGGTTCTGCCACTGCCATAGTAACCTTCAGTTCAGAATCTAAGAGCAGAAGGTATCATTTCAAAATGTCATCATCTGCTCCAAGTGAAACCATTGAAGCTCGACAGTGCCAGTAGATCATTGTGTATTTAGCCAAAAATGCATCCACTGTGTGTACTTTTCCCCAAGTGTGGGTATTAGCAAAGTGATTCGAAGTGTGGCGAATTTGTGTGTGGAACAATATGGACTTGTCTGCTAGTGCAAGCCTTATTTCACGTAATATATTGTTTGCTTGTCCCATTCGTAGCTTGAGTTCCTGTTCTGCCAAAAATATTATTCCAAGATCTTCACATGCCACCCTTCTTAGAGCGGAAGGTAAAGGCAATGCAGGACAGTGAAAATATTGCATCCCAAAATTCTTTCTTTTTTCATCAAAATCTTCCATATCATCTGTCAGAATGTTCCATTCATCATCTGTATCGTTTTCAGAGACCACGTCACCGATATATGCTGAGGCTTCTGCAATAAAGGTGGATATGGAAGAAGAGAGTTTGTCTGCCCGCCTCGCTAATGCCAACCACTGGAAATCAGTGGAATGTATTGTGAGTGATCATTGGTCCTTCATTAGAAATATGGCCAATTGTTCAATTTGTATACCTTGAGCCAACCAGGATGCGGACCCTTTGGGAGCGGATGGCCAATTCCACTCATTTGAAAGGAGATCCAGTTCAACGCTACATATGGTTGGAGCTACGAGCATATAGTAAATTGTGTTAAACAGCAAATAAAGCACAACTACCTTTGTTGGATGTCATGAGAAAGATATCCATGATGGCAGGGTCCGCTTTCCGCTTTTTCATTGCAGACGCTTCAAGATTCACCCAGGCACTTTGTTGGGATTCCAGTACCACATTTTTATTGTTTCAAATGCATTTTTGGTGGATAGCAAAGATTTGCAGGCCATCGTCAACTTTGTCCATAAATGTTTTCCTGGACCCGTCTGCAATTAGCAAGTGGATCAATTTAACAAATAGTTAAAGCATACCCACACGTATCATCTTCATAAAATTTGAATCGTTCATTTGGAAGTCGAGAAGCTCTTGGCGATGCCGACTGGACATGGTGCGTGTGGAGATGGAGACAATATTGAGAACGGACCATAAGGTCTCAATGATTTCTTCATCTATCCATCCAGTTCCTTCAATGAATAGGGGAGAATATCTTGGGAAACATTGGGGCTGATGACCATGAACATGCCAAATTCCTATTCCAGGAACAACTTCCATATCATTAGGAAGCGCAATATGTTTATTGTTCGCCATTCATTGGCGAAGTTTTTTCATATAAGCACAATTAATGTCATAGAAACTGACTACCCACCTAATTCCCATTGAATTGAATTGCAGCGCATTTGTGAGGGAATAATCCATGTTCAGTTGTCTAAAATATACATATGCCCTTAGTTATTGATCTGAAAAGGTACCCGATTAAATGTACCTTTCGCCCTTTTGAAAATCAACCACAGAATGAGGGATGAAGCACCCATGCCTAGCACAAGCAGTAGCACTGATTCCTGTAGACTCCAAATTTCCACGGCTTGCATTGGCTTGGTTGACCGCTTGGTGATTATTACAAATGGATCTCTATCCGCGGTATAAATAGCTTGACATAAGTAATGAATTTCATTCAACGTACCTCCAGAGGGTATTGAGTGTCATTTAAGTATACTTGGTAAGGATTGCAGGTTACCATGAATCTGAGGCCATCCATCAGTGAGACTTGAGTATCCATCCTCCTGTTATGCAAATGATCTGCCTTGAAATTACCATCCATCACAAAAGAACAGGTATATTTCCAGCTGATATTCCAAAGTTCATCAAATGAACAACTGTAATAAATATATATACTTACTGAGATAAATCGTCCTTTCCATCCATAAATAAATTTATGCCGGGTTGCGGACAAGCGGGGCAAAACATTACAAGTTCACCTGCTTTGGGAGAAAGTGTAGTATGCCCAAAACCTCACCATTTGAGCAATTTCAAAACCCGCTATTTTCTTGAGACTCGTAGAAGCTCTCTATAGCAGTCCTATTGTGCTGTTAATTTTTATATTTGTTGTATGAAAAATAAAATACCGGAATGAGATGCGGGAACACATTGGATGTGATTCAGCAGATTTTGCTGTAATAATTGCTTGCTGAAGTACTGCATTCTAAATTGTCCCTAGTGAAATCATCCAAGAGCGCAAATGTGAAAGCAGTTCTAGGATTCTCGATGGTAGAAGGGAATAGGTGATGGTGGAACAATTGCATATGATATGGAGGAGAGTGCGGACATATGCAATATTAAACCAAAAGAAAATGAACACTGCTGACATTGATTATGGTTATATAATTGGATCCAGCTGGGCAATGTAAATACTTTGGAGAGTCTGCAGGGGGATCATCCATCCATTCATCCTCTGCCATTTGGTGGGGATTATTCGCAGGCTGTTCTGTGTTTTCAGTGTTATCAGGACAAGGTTTGCTGTGGTGACCAAGATGTAACTGAAGACCCGCCTATAATTGTCAGGCAGATATCAAGGCAAAAAGCGAAAAAGAATTCACCAGATACAATGAAGAGTTCTCATAAAACGATCCTGTCCATTGCTCAATGCGGTGAAACAAGTGGGAGAGATGTTGTTTCCGGCAGCAGTCCATGCAGAAAAGCAGGCTTGTGAAACATTCTGAGCAACGATATATTCCATCCCCTCCGCAAATGCAACAAGCTCACTTCTTTTGAGGCACCTCCATGTCGATTAAGGAATAAAGATATTCATCCTTGTAATGGATCCATTCCTGAATGTAGTCATTTTGAATCTGACCGTTGTTAGCAGATGACTTGGTGGAGAGAAACAAAATAATATACCTTACTGGAGAGGTGAAGTTTCGGAATCTTATCTTCTTCCCTCTGATCAAGAAGTTCCACCTCATCAAAATGATGTCGGAGGGAGGAATGATTGGGAAGTAAATATCTCTTTCACATGTTGTTTTCCCGTCCTGTCTGTTTCTCCTACTTGGAGTTTCATCAGGAACAAGAACTAATCTGGTCTTTGTTCCTCTTGTAGTTTTCTTTGTCTTTCATGTAACTCTGGAGACTTTCTTCCATGGGGAGATGAGTTTGCCTTTCAGCTTCACCATTCTATCTAGGTGAGGATTGTGCTGGTGAAAACAGTTCCACCTTGGCTAGCTATTGCCTTGAGGTGCATCGTTATCTCAGGTCCACTTACTGCACTTTACAATAGGTAATCTGCTAATCAAAAAGGTGATAATTACATGTTGGCTATCTTGGGTCCTTGCCAAATGGGCTGGTGACATATATGCAAGCTAGCTGAGTATAGGAACTCCATCAAACTTTCCTGTGTAAAATGGAACTCTATACACAATAATACCATTCTGAGCAGTGTATTGACTGGGAAATACGTTGAACTGCTGGTAACATGCAAGTCCATTCCAACACTCAGAATTACCCACATATGTCTTCAACCAGCAAGCTGGCAGAATCATCCTTTGACGACAAAGAAGAAGAAGAAAGTCATTCTGATTCTTCTATAGAAGATGATCAGATAGAGCTGGAGCCGAAAGAGATGACAGCCACCTCAGAGAATACATCAAAATTTTCCAAGGAGGAAATGAGCATTCTCATGAATTCTAAGACTCAGTGGGTGAACAGCACATGGGAAGGATGTAAAAAACTGTTCAAAAGTCTTAGAAAGCAGTTCCACCAATTGTCCTGCATTGAAGATCTGAAAGGAGATGACTGGACGAAGAGACAAAAGGTAGGTTTCTCCTTCCTGTTGACTTCTTTGCTGATTATTCATTGAGCAGGCTTACAAAATATGGCTGTATAACCAACATCGGCGGGAGGCAAACCATAGTCAAATCAAGGTCGGGTGCTCATGGACTTGGAGGTCCGTAATTCAAGAAACTCACAAGGCGCAAATCAATGCAATGATTATCAACCATTATGGGAAGACTCTGGGTACTCCTGGAGCGCTGTCGGTTTATCAAAGAGCTCTCAGGCAGGTAATAAAAAGCATCCCACAAGAAAAGCAGGAGGAAGTGGAGCAAACTGCAGTAGAGTGGAATGTTAATAAAGGTCTGCCAGACAGAATAAAAGCAAGGTAACAAGAACAAGTGATGTATGCCTCTTTATAGATTGTTTTTCATACAAGTTTATAGGAATGCCGCAAAATGGGGCATGAAAATATCGCGAGAGTTTGCATATGAGCTTTGGTGGGCCTGTGGGGTCTGAGTGGTTATTCTGGCGGGTTGGAAGAATGAGGAGCAACATATGGTGACAAATGTGTAAGTGTCTTACAAATAGCATTGTTAGCATGGCTAACTGAGACCAGCTTGGATTTCAACGATGAACTAGGCTATGAAGCCAAATTTATGGATATTTCCAAGCTCAGAAGTTCTTGGAAGAAGTATATAGGAACGAGTTTAGAAACTCGAGAAATGCATTTATCTGAAGACTCAGGCTTATCTTCAGATGAAAGAACCATCAAAAACCCAATTGCTTTGGTGAAGAAAGTGAAGAAAGAAGATCTCATG
>JBBPML010000400.1:0-22259 GCA_038090275.1 Austroboletus novae-zelandiae | reverse complement strand
CGAGGATGATACAACGGCGGACCGATTGCGACAACACGACAACGACACCACCGATCACCACAATGGCAGGCCAATCGCAAAACAACAACGATGTTGGTGAGGTCCCGGATATCCATCAACACCACACGGCCAACGACAATGATGCCCATCACCTACACGATGCCACCACCGTGACGATGAGGCTGCAGGCAATGGTACGGTGCCCCAACACCATGGCCAACGACGGCAATGATAGCACCCCCAACACCACACGACGACAATGAATGCGACGGGCCCCCAACATTTCAAGACGACGGCGCCCCCAACACCACACGGCGAAAACAGATGTGACGGGCCCAACACCTCACGACGACGACGATAATGAGGGCACGGGCAACGCAACGGCGTCTCCAACATCACGCGGCGACGAGGTTGGTGAGGTTAGGAAGCAGGCATAGAGGGTGACGAGGTGAGCAGACACACCTGCAGCCTCTATGGTACATCATACATATTTAATAAAAAATTTCTGCACCTTTATACAATACCCTGTGTCATTTATTGCCTGAACATGTGTAATACTTATAAAAGGCTCAAAGTCATCAAGGAACGTGGCATGATTTTTTACTCAGGAGAAACTGCGGCAGTTACAAAAATCGCGGTGAGGTCAAAGAAAGCGCGGCGGGGTTGAAAAAAACGCGGCGAATATTTGTGCATACGTAACGCCATAGACACTTGTCCGCCAATCTGACCTCATGGCATCGACAATCGATTATGGCAGGTTTTTGGGGTGGAGCCAGCCTCGTGCAATCAGATTGAAAATGCCAAAAGTACTATAGTGCCGTCACCTTCGCTGATGTCGTCCTTATCCACGTATAGACGCGTTTCACCCTATTGAATCGTTAAAGATCTTCACTAATCGTCGACTCTGTTGTCGTAGCGCAGACGGCGACATTGTCGTTACTAGATATACAAGCGAATGTGTTGCTTTCGCCCTACGTTGTACTAATCGCACATCAACCTTGGTTCCTTCCCTCGTCTTTTAGCCTTCCATCTACGACCGGGTGAACAACGAGCAAGTCGTTCTTGTTGATCTTTTGATCGTCACTCTTGCCATCCCCCCCGCCCCCTTGCCGAATCGTCTTCCCATCATAATGGTCGACTTCGGTCATGTGCTCTTTCGCGCTAATATTATAATGATCGAGATAGTGCTCACGAGAACGCAGCCGATGCAACGCTTTGGCGGCCACATGGTGCCACCTATGAGCAGCATTGGGCGAGGGGTTGTGGTGATGCCCATGTCGTATTCTGTGCTTGATCTCTCGCTCGAGGACATCAGCTGTCCCTGAGTGGCGGTGATTCGTGTCCTGATTCTCCGCGCGCAAACGAACCATCTTGTTGACGTAGTGTGCTCCTGCAAATGCAATCATGAGCTGCCTATCGTTTCGTCGCATACGCAATACCCACCAAGTAAGTACTTCCTGACAAGACTGCTCATGAGCTGCCCATGTTCATCGTCGATGAGGTATTTCTGCCCGCTAAGGGCTGTATATCCATCATGCCCTGTCGCCATGTACTCCCTCGTCAAGATCTTGTATGTCTGGCCGTTCTTCTCTCTCTTGACAGCCTCACCATCCACTGTACCAGAGATAGTACCAGAACCTTCCAACGGACCCTTTGGTACTTCCTTTGAACGCCAAATTCCAAGTACACGTTGACCAGGGGGGCGACGGGAATCCCAAGACACGCGAAAGCCAGATATAATGGGGAATCGACTATATGTCACACGTCAGAAGATAGTACGAATAAAAAGAGAACGAATACTTGCCCTTCTTGAGAGGGATATTTGGACAGCCCAGACTCGAGTACATCCCACAAGGATTCCCCGTCCAGCTCAAGTACGACGCTAGGATCATCGAAAGGTAAAATCTCCAAGATATTACTGAGCGTGATATCGCCTTCAATAATTTCAGTTAGGTACAAATCGCTGTCCATTAGACAGATCAAACCTGCTGGATAAAGCGTATCTCCTCGCAGTGTCCCGCCAGATATGAGGACTCCATCGGCACCGCTGTCATATGTCGTTTGCAGTGCATCGTCATATGCGTGTTTCAGGACGTCTGCAATCCAGTTTCCTGCGACAGACTGCAAGGGAAAAGTTTTAGTCAACTATCTCGGCCCGGCGCGAGCCTTCAAGCATCATACCTCGCCTGAGCGCACAGTTTGTGATCGAACATCCAATTCTACCTCGGAGACGCACACAGGGGTATTCAATGAATCAGACACCGATGATAAAACGGTTTTCAGGATGTTCTGCATGCTCTCCGAAGACGGCATACCAGGCTCGATGTGGTGGCGCTTACCTACATAACAACGTCGTTGATCGTCTCGACAGTGACAATTAACACTCACCATTGACGGCCTTGATTACCTTCTTTCTAATGCTTCCAGAAGGGGTATCTTCGAGTTCCAATGTAAACTCGCTTAGATCTTTGAAGTCCGTTCCACTTTTAACAACCAGTACGTCCCCATTGTTTGCTTCTGCCCCGATGCTTGAATTTGAAACGTCGAATCCCTCCCAAGTAGTCACGCCCTTCGAAACGAAGTAGAAGTGGTCGTGACCGCCTATAATAATATCTGCGCCATGTTCCCTAGTTATCGATTGCTTTTCCTGAGCAGAGGGAGACAATGCTAGTAAATCTTTAGCCAGTTTGAGGTCCTGTAATAGTAATTGTAAGCAAGTAGCTTATTTTACAAACGAAGTTAATACATTCGGGGCCCTGCGAGATGTCTTAGTGAAACGGTCAAGTCCAGTATAGGATTTCCCTACCGACAGTGAGTCAATGCGATAATGAGGTCGCATTGATGTTCCCCTCGCAACAGCTGTGACAGTTCTTTACCAGTATTAATCATGTCCTTGAACTTGAAGCTGGTCGGCCATGCCGATATGGTAGCGATCCATGCTCTGAAGGACGCCATCATAAGGAATGTCAATTATCTTCCAAAAGAGCACATACTCTTCGACGAGGCCAATGATGCCGATCCGAACGCCTGCCCGTTCCACCACCTTGAAGAGTTCTAGGTGTTCTGGAACCTTGTTGGTATTCTCGTCGACGATGTTGCTCAAGAGCCAGGGCTTAATAACGGAATGAGCTAGTTCACACAGATTGGAAACACCATCATCACTGACAAACTTGGTATCCTTAATCAATTCCGTAAGATGTGGGTATCCTTGATGGGACTCAGCATCGTCCATGTAACAGAGTGAGGTGATACAAACCAAAATCAAAGTCGTGATTGCCTGCACAGGACGACATATTTAATTAGCAGAGGGCCGTCGATGCCACGATCATGCACAAACCTGCTACTGCGACATCCGGTTCTAGTTCATTCATCACCGGGACCTGTGTATACATCAATCAGCATAGAAGGTCTTGCACGACATGTAGTACTTCACCAAGTGGCTTCCTCGGGTAACTGTACTTTCGACCGACGGGGAGAAGAGATCGCCGGAGAATAATGAGAGGCCATCGCGCGCCCCATCCGATCTGGTCTTCCACTTGTTTCGAACACTGCTCAAGAGGGCAGCGAACTGCGCGACGTCGACCGTGCCACCTTGCACCTTCTGAGGCCTGACACGGTACGAGTCGTTCCAGTGTACAATAGAGAGTTGCGACATGGATGGGATGTAGAATACGAGGGTGCCTGAGGGTGGGGTGCCCTACGGTTTCATCTATGCTGGTGACCATCGATTCATCATACGTACGATCAACTGATATTATGGCAGAAGCATACCTCAAATAGAAAGATGGTTTGAAGAGTGCAACCGAGGCGAATTGCTGGCAGTCGATACTCGGCTCCACTAGTGTGGGGCTCCGCAATGCAGGGTCCCGCTATAACGGAGTCCCTGAATTCATACCATGATCAACCACACCTATCAAGTTTTTTTACCTGCCCGAAGTACTGACGTGTAGCACTGTATTCACGCATTCATTCAGAACTTGAACGAAAGAGATCGACAGAAAAATGAGCGAGATCGGCGCAAGTCTGTCGTCCGACGGCTTCGGAAGACTCCGCCGGAGTCGGCTGACGAGAAAGAGCGGAGCAGACGGTTGGGTTCAATTAATTTCTCTTGATCGATCTGGGAACTTTACGGCAGCCTGGAAGGAATGGAAGCATGGAAGCATGGACTTGGACATGGTGTTCTCAAGTATATCTCGTTTAAGCACTCTGGAGCGTACATACCAGATGTATCACATCCCCCTTAGTGTCTTGCTACGTTACAGCGTGACCGCCCTAAAATGTTCCTTCCATTCATTCGTGCCAGATTGGTGGTTACCTAAGTGACCACATCGCTTCGAAGCATCGCAATTTGAATTTTGGAGTAGCCGACAGTAATGTTCCTTCTGCAGTGTAACATAGATTTTCAACCATCTCGGATATTTCTTCGTCGATTTTTTCATCCAAATTGGAAACAAATAGACTAAAGCGATATTGCAAGCTATGAGAGAAAATAGCAGTGTAGATCTACATATTATAGCCATGAGTACAACTGGGGGGGCGCTAATCATGGCATCGTCCGAGTGAGCTATTTTTACTGATAGGCTGGCAACAAACGTGCTTGCTATCCGGTTCTCTTTCAGGAATGGTCTTATTATGCCATGTATATACCAAATACCGGGTTCTCGACCGAGGACGAAGAGATAAATAGGCTGATCGCCCATGATCATGTCAGCCTTGCTCTGTATATCATCGATCAACCATGGCACAACTCTCCATCACACAATGGAACGACGCTTACAATGTTACACCTCAGAAGGTGGCACCGAAAAGTGATGGCACGATTGACGTTACCCAGTTCGGTGTTCTCCTGGATCAAGTTCGAAGCAAGTGGCCTGTTAGACCAGACGGCGCACGGGACGGCCTCTCGTTTTTCTCTGGGGATCTGTTTTCCCCATCCGTTGAGAGTACTGTCACTCGTGGAAGCCACATGGTAAGAAGACGCGTTTCTGCTAACTCGTGTGTGATTCATGGATATAAATGTAGGTTCCAGTGATGAACGAACTCGCACCGGATGCTGCAGTAGCGGGTTTGTGCATCTTCATCGATATGTGTGACTTTTAATCAAACATTATCAAGGCAACCATGACTTTGATTTTGGTGGGGATTGATTTCCTTCGTTCGATGGATACCATTCTCAAGAGTCTGCACCTTTGATAGGGTACCCACACCTTACGGAACTGGTCAAGGACAGCAAATACGTAAGTCAGTAACAGCTGTATGAACTAACTAACTCATCTTTCAGCCCTGGCTTTTGAGCAACATCATTGATAAGAATACGGGCAAGGTTCCGGAGTCCCTGGGAGCCTTCAAGGTGTTAGAGCGGTCTGGCGTTCGCGTTGGTATCATTGGGCTTGCCGAGCAGTTCGCGTTCCTTGATGATGCTGTGATCACCTACCTCTAACTCTATTCTATAGAGAGTGGACCGACGCAGTTGGAGCATGGCCAACTAATTTCCAGTACAACGACATGGTTAATACTGGCAAAGAGTTGTCACAACTGTTACGAGGGGAGCATCAATGTGACCTTGTGATTGCACTGACGCATTGTCGGTAAGAGAATTACATAATGGTTTACATAAAGGTTTCACTGATGAGACATTTCGTAGGGCTCCAAATGTATTTATTTTCGCTCGACATATGGAAGTATTCACTCAACTTAGACATTATAGGATATTAAACTCGCTAAAGATCTGCTTGCCTTGTCTCCCTCTGCTCAACAGAACCGTTCCGTAGCAGGGGAACATGGCGTAGACATTATCATAGGCGGTCACGACCACGACTACTTTGTATCGAAGGGCGTGACCAGCTGGGAGGGATACGATGTTTCACACCCAACCCTCGAAGTGGAAGACAATGGCGACACTTTAGTCGTCAAAAGTGGAACAGACTTCAGAGACTTGAGCGTGTTCACGCTGGAGCTTGAAGATTCACCTTCAGGCAGTGTGAGGAGGAAAATAATCAAATCTGTCCGTGGTGAGTCTTCATTGCTGCTGAACAAGTTCATGTCAATCGGCTGAAATCAGTCACTGTCAAGGTCAACGCCTTTCGATTCAGCCCGGCATGCCATCTTCGGAGAGCTTGAAGAAAATCCTAAGTAATGTGCTATCATCCGTATCCGACTCAATGGATGTCCCTGTGTGCATCAGTCAAGTAGATCTGGATGTTCGAACGCAAACTATACGCTTGGGCGAGGTATGAAGCCCTGTATCTAGTAAAGATAGCTAGCTGACAGCCTTTCTCTTGCCATAGTCTGTGGCAGGAAATTGCTTTGCAGACGTCTTGAGGCATGCATATGATGATTCGCTGCAAACACAATACGGCAGCGGTTCGGACGGGGTCCTCCTTACTGGCGGAACATTACGAGGAGATAAACTTTACGCAGCAGGTAACAATTTGCCTGAAAGATGTCAATTATTGCACGTACTGAAATTACTGGAGGCGAACTTACCCTTAGGAATATCTTGGAGATTTTACCTTTCAATGATCCTCTTGTGGCTATTGAGATGGATGGGCAAACCTTATGGGATGCGCTCGAAGCAGGTTTATCCAAGTACCCGGAGCAAGAAGGGCAAGTAGATATGTTACTTTTTTATCTTTTATTTCCTTTAATTGCGTGGTTGTAGACGATTCCCAGTCGTGTCTGGCTTCCGCGTCTCTTGGGACTCCCGTCGTCCAGCCGGTCAGCGCGTACTTGGTATCTGGCTATTGCAAGACTCGAGCTCCGGCAAAGTGGATGGTGAACCAGTCAAGAGAGAGAAGTCTGGGCGAACATACAAGATCTTGATGACGAACTTCTTGGCGGAGGGTCATGATGGATACGTGATGTTCAATGGACAGAAACACCTCATCAATGACGAGTGCGGACAAATTTTGAGCAGTCTCGTCAGGAAGTACTTACTTGGTAAGCATTACATGCCTGACCAGCGGTGCACATCTTATGACGCACTTTCAGGAGCGACTTATATCAACAAGACGGCCCGTCTACAGGAACAAAATCAAAATACAAGCCACCTTCATTCAGGAACAGCTGATATCATCCACCGAGAGGTTCAGCATAGGAAGCTGCATATCCCGTTGGCCCATCTCGCTCAAAAGTTGGAGCCTAAAGTTACGAAATTGTTGCATCAGCTGCGCTCTGGCGTATATTACGTCGACCATTTCAACATCAGTGCACGGGAGCACATGAGCGGTGTCGACCATGTCGATGGAAAGAAACTTCGTCAAGGCAATGCAGGAAGTGTCAAACCTGATAACGAGAAGCCCAGCAAAGAAGACCTGCCTGTCATTCACCCGGTGATTGATGGAAGGCTGAAGGATGAGGCGAAGAATTGATGTGTGGATGGATGCGGCATAATGTACCAGTATGCGACTCGTGTTTGTACAATATACTGGAATGGAAAGTGAAGTGATCGCACTTCGGATAGGTTTCAAGAACGCACTAAACGATCCGCTACTTCCTCTGGAGTCTCGGGCAGTCAAATTTTGTATCATAAGTACTGGATTGCAGTGAGGACGAGACTCCAATAAGATGTGTGTACAATTACTGATATCGATGAATCCGAGTCATTTGCACAATCTTCTGACCTTTGACCCGGCGTTAACATCGACATTGGGTTCGCACGCTGGGGTGATAGCTATGACGGTCCGTTTGCACTATTACTATTCGCGAACACCGCGCAACTTTTTTAGAGCGAGCACGACACTTTCGATAGGGAACGAGCACGACACTTTGTACCACTACCGTAGATCAGTGAAGTAATTACAGAAATCAAGTGCCAATGTTTCTAAAAGATGCCTGTACATGCTCATCTAGGGTCTATGAATGCCACACTTATCAAATTCAGTAAGTAAATGAGGCCACTACACAGTACGATGCTACTACGTATTAACCCTACATTATGTCACCTCAGGCATTACATCTTCGGTACTTATAGATGCCTCACAGGCCATTTTTTTATGTTAGAAATAATATGTCTCTCAGGCCCAGCCTCACATAGGGCATAGCATGGGTATGGGTACACATGGGTATGGGTGTGGGTGTGGGTACAGGGGCTGCAGGTACTCATACCAATGGATACCAGGACCAAAATTGATATAGTAGTAAGTTTGTAATCTATTCTATTTTCAGTCATAGCCTCAGGTAACTGTGTGTGTACTAAAATGACTCGTGACAGTGGCATTGCTGGCATGATCTTGAAAACACGGCACCACTGTGGCAACCTACCTGGTACTCATGATAAGCTTTTTATTTATTTTACTCTTCATTTTATTCTGTTTTACAGGTAAACTATACAACGACACTGCAAGGCCAGGATGGCGTGACCATGACAACACCCTGATGGACAGTGCACCAATGCCGACAATGTGCAGTGAAGAAGATGACGATGAAGTTGATGAGCCCCCCAAACACCAGGCTGACAATGGATGATGATGACCAGGGTGCAGGCAGCACAACAGTGCCCCCAAGACCACATGGCCGATGGCATCTATCGAGACCTGAGATGAGGAGGAGGGTGTATCCTCTCCCTCTCACCCTCTCCTCCCCACCTGTCTCCATCTTCTCCTTGCCACCATCATTGCCACACCATTTCCCTCTCCCCCTCTCGCCATCTCCCCTTCCCCTCCCTCCTCTCTGTTACGATCCGCGTATACCCCTACTCTTTTCTCTTTACTCTTACCCTAGTTTCCCTACAGACATTGCTCTCGCTGTTTGAGTCCCGCCTGAGCCACTTTATTATTCCCCTTTTTCTCTTATCTTCGCTTACCTATTTAGCGTGACTCATCCGCAGTATCCGCAGTTGTACTGATACCGCTATCTCTGACTCACTTCCCTTCTTCACGATTCCATCGCATTCGATAGTCGAGTCATCCCTTTTACGCTCCGCTTTATTCTCTCTTGACTCGCCTATATAAACCCCTCGATACCCTCGATGTATTCCCCAAGTTAGACCTACCCGAATCTACCTTGATCATTGATTCCTCTCGGGCCCCCCTAGTCCTCACCTTACTACTGAGTAGGCGCTCCCCTTGTCCCCTTCGTTGTCGCTCCCTCATAGTGACTCCTTCATCCCTGTGTCACGACATACGTTGACCAGGTCAACAGCTCACGACATACCGTTGAGGCTGAGGATAGCAGATCGCCCGTCTATCAACCCTTGCCACGTCAGCTGAATAGCGACGTTAACGTCCCCTCGTCCCTCGTCACTCGGGTCTACGCCTGAGCGTAACAAAAGGTCTAACTTGCTCTTCACTGGGCAAGCCTCGCCTTAGCCCACCATTCACCCCTATCGCCCACCGAACCCTAGACCCTCTCTAGGCCCTCGTCGCTATCGCGAACCCTCTCCGTCCCCCTCGGAACACTCCTTGGCCTTGCAAGAAGAGGTACCCACTGACGACGATATTGTCGTATCCACAGAAGATCACGAAGATCTTACCCTTGCCCACGCCCTCTCATCCTCGTTGGTGATCCCACGAGCCCCCACACCCCCATCGCCCACGCCGATCAGTAGATCGAACCCCTTCGCCCCACTGCCACCCATGTCCCACACCACCCCCACCCCATCGTCGGTGAAACCCACCGAACTTCGCCTCGGAGTCCCCGAAGACTTCAATGGATCCTATGAACGTGCCATGCCATGGTACTACTCCATCATGGCCTACCTCATCGTCAATGGGGAGGTCTACAACACCGACCAGAAGAAGGTCGCCTACACCCTCTCCTTTATGAAGAAAGGGTCAGCACTCACCTGGGCCGACACATATCGGCGAAAGGCTATCGACGCCGCCACCTTTGGAACTATTGACGAGTTCACCAAAGCGTTCAAAACCTCTTTTGAACGACACAATGTTTCGGACAATGCCATTCACTGGCTGTCCACCCACCACTGTATGGCCTCGAAAGGCCAACCCCTCGCCACCACCCTCAACACCTACATCGTGGACTTCCGCAACCACGTTGCCAACTCTGGCATCAAGGACGAGAACGTCCTCATCAACTTCTTTGCCAACGGCATCCCCGCCTCCCTCATGAAGCGAATCTTCGCTAGACACTCCCCCCTCCACCATCGACTCTTGGTACGACAAAGCCGTACACTTCCAAACTCAATGGGAACGCGCCCAGGCCATCTCTGGCAAAAACCCGAAGACCGAATATTGGTCTTACTCAAACCCCACCCCTCGCCCCAAAGACCCGAACGCTATGGACGTTGACGCAGTCACCACCCCTCGCCCCCCCAAACTCACTGATGAAGAGCGACAACACTGCTTCAGAGAAGGCCGCTGCTTATGCTGCCGAAAGAAAGGCCATAACTCTAAGGCCTGCCTCAACTACACCTCCCCCCCCATCCCTCGCACCTCCCGCATCGAAGAAGTCAAGGAAGATGACGAATCGGTGCTCGGATTAAACAACATCACTGCCCTCCCGGGTTTTTAGATGGAGGACCTCGTTTGACGCAAGGCTCCTCCTCCTCCCCTAAACGTACGCATGTAAATGTATCTACTCTACTGGGAACAATGAAACTCCCCATTCAACTCATCGTTCCTTCGCATACGTTTAAAACCGTCGACACCACCGCCCTGATCGACTCTGGAGCTGACATCTCCTGCATCGATTGGAACTTTGTGCAAAAGCACAAACTCCCCACCACCCGCCTCCCCCGCCCCCTCAATGTCCGCAGTGTCACCCAAGACCCCACCGTCCAAGGAGGAGTCAAATTCTCCACAGAACTTTTCATTCACATCGAAGGTCTCGCACATAAAGTAACCTTCTATGTCATGAACTGCGGGACAACCAATGTCATCCTCAGACTCCCCTGGCTCAAAACCACCAACCCCTCCATCGACTGGTCCAATCAAACCATCTCTATCGCCGAATCCATGGACCAATCGAAACTCCTCCACTCCCTTCACTCCGCTGACACCAAACGTCACAACTCCTACTTCCGCTCCCTCCTCTCTAGTGATCTCCCTGAAATCTGACATGTCAACGTCGCCCCCGATCACCGCCACCTCCCCAGCTTCCTCAAGGACGAGTCCATCAAGGAATTCAGTACCGTCCCCATCCCCTATGCCACCGTGAACAGTGTCTTTCACGGGGACTCTCGCTTCGTCATCTCCGGACCTGCCAACCTCATCGGCAAGGTCAACACCTCCACTGAACTCGCCGCCAACGCCGAGAAAATGAAACCGAAACAGGTTTTACCCTCCGAGTACTCTGACTATGCCTCAGTCTTCTCCAAAGAGGCCACCGAACATGTTCCCCCCTCTTGCCCCTATGACCATGAGATCAATCTTGATTCCTCCTTCACCCCCAAGATCGGGAAAGTGTACCCCTTATCCCCGGATGAACGACAAGCCACCAAAACGTTCATCGAAGAGAATCTCGCAGCTGGAAAGATCCGCCCCTCCAACTCCCCCCAAGCCTCTCCGTTCTTCTTTGTCAAAAAGAAGGATGGCAGCCTCCGCCCCTGCCAAGACTATCAGTACCTGAACGAACACACCATTCGGGATGCCTACCCTCTCCCCCTCATCCCCGACCTCATCGACAAACTTAAGGATGCTAAACTCTTCACCAAGTTCGACGTCCGATGGGGCTACAACAACATCCGCATCAAGGACGGACATCAATGGAAGGCCGCCTTCGTCACCCACAAAGGCCTCTTCGAACCCACGGTCATGTTCTTTGAACTGACCAACTCCTCAGCAACCTTTCAGCGATTCATGAACGACTTGTTCCAAGACATGATCGCCGAAGGTTGGCTCATCGTCTACATGGACGACCTCCTCATCTACTCCCCCACCCAAGAACTCCACGTCGAACGTACCCGATGCATTCTCCAACGTATGCAAGAACTCGACTTGCACCTCAAACTCGAGAAGTGTCACTTCGGGGTGACCGAAGTCGACTACCTTGGGATGATCGTGAAACCCGGTCAACTCGCCATGGACCCTGTCAAGCTCGACGGGATTGCACCCTGGCCCACCCCCGAAAAGCTCAAGGACGTTCGATTGTTCCTAGGCTTTGCCAACTTCTACCGCCAGTTCATTCCGGACTACTCCTCCATCACCCGCCCCCTAATCGACCTGACCAAGAAGGACACCCCTTGGGAATGGTCCCTCCTCTGCACCGCAGCCTTCACCCGGCTGAAACACCTCTTCTTGAAGGAACCTGTCCTTCAACTCCCCAATACCTCTGCTCCTTTTGCCATTGCCACCGACGCCTCGAAGTACGCCTCAGGCAGGATCCTCCTCCAAACTGATACCAACAGCGATTGGCACCCTTGTTCTTACATCTCTCAGTCCTTTAGCCCGGCTGAGAGAAACTACGACATCTACGATCGCGAACTCCTCGTGATCATATGCGCCCTCCGATCCTGGAGGCAATACCTCCAAGGCTCCCCCCACCCCATCCAGGTCTTCACAGACCACAAGAACCTCACCTACTTCCACTCCGCCCAAAACCTCAATCGCCGACAAGCCCGCTGGCTTTTAGACCTTGCGGACTATGACCTCAAACTCTCCCATGTCCCCGGCAAATCCCTCGCCGGTCCCGACGCCCTCTCCCGCCGCCCTGACCTTGTCTCTGATGAAGACGACAACTCTGGAGTTACCCTCCTCCCCCAATCCCTCTTCGTTAACCTCATCGACACTGTCCTCTCGGAGTGCATCTCTGACACATCCAAACGAGATTCCATCATCCAGGATTTCCTCCAAATCCTCCCTGGTCCGGACAGCGCCTTCGATCATGCCCCCCCCCTCCACCTCCGCAACCGTATCGCCGACTGGCGCTACGACAATGGCGTCCTCACCTTTCAAGGACAGACTTACATCCCCGCCGATGACACACTCTGTCATGCCATTCTACAACGGTGTCATGACCACAAAACTGCCGGCCACCCCGGCTACCTCAAAACTCACCAACTCGTCTCCTCCAAGTTCTACTGGCCCGGCCTCGCCCAATACGTTCGCAAGTACGTCGAGGGATGTGCCACATGCCAACAAAACAAGGTGAACACCCACCCCACCTCCCCCCCCTTCTCCCCATTAAATCCACCTGCACCCGCCCCTTCCAACAGATCTCTTGCGATCTCATCACCGACCTCCCCCTCTCCAATGGTTGCGATACTTTACTGGTCATTGTAGACCATGGGCTTACGAAGGGGGTGATTCTCTGCCCCACAAGGAAAACCATCACCGCGGAGGGAGTCGCATCCCTCTTTTTCCTCACTGTGTTCCGCCGATTCGGTCTGTACGATAAAATCATCTCCGATCGTGGACCGCAATTCGCCTCAGCCTTTGCCAAGGAGCTCTCCCAACTCCTCGGATACTCCCTCGCCCTCTCCACCGCCTACCACCCCCAAACTGATGGTGAAACCGAATGGGTCAACCAGGAGATCGAAACGTATCTCCGCATCTTCTGCGGAAGCAACCCATCCTCCTGGGCCGACCTAATCCCCCACGCCGAATTTGCCCACAACTACCGCCCTCACTCCGTCACCGGGCAATCCCCATTCTACCTCATGATGGGGTATGAACCCCAAGCCCTCCCAGAAACCTTCGCTCAATCAAAGATCCCCGCCCTCGAAGAGTGCCTCTGCTCCCTCACCACTGCCCGCAATGAAGCCCTCGCTGCCCACGAACTCGCGAGACAAACCATGGCCACCTGATCCAAGAAGTCCTTCTCCCCCTTCTCTAAGGGAGACCAAGTCTGGCTAGAAGCCAGGAACCTCAAACGCCTCGTCGTCAACCCCAAATTCGCATCAAAATGCGAAGGCCCCTTTACCATCACCGACATCCTATCCCCCTTGACATACAAACTCTGCCTCCCCTGTACCTGGAAGATACACCCCGTCTTCCATGCCTCTCTCTTATCGCCCTATCGCGAAAACCGCGTACACGGCCCCAACTTCCCGGCACCCCCACCTGATCTAATCGATGGCCAAGAAGAGTACGAGATCGAAAAGATCATTGTTACGCTCAGGCGTAGACCCGAGTGACGAGGGGGCGAGGGGACGTTAACGTCGCTATTCAGCTGACGTGGCAAGGGTTGATAGACGGGCGATCCGCTATCCTCAGCCTCAACGGTATGTCGTGAGCTGTTGGCCTGGTCAACGTATGTTGTGACGCAGGGGCGAAGGAGTCGCTATGGAGGAGCGATGACGAGGGGTGAAGGGAACGCCTGCTTGGTAGCGAGGCGAGGACTGGAGGGCCTGAGAGGAATCGATGAACAAGGTAGATTCGGGTAGGTCTAACTTGGGGAATACATCGAGGGTATCGAGAGGTTTATATAGATGAGTCAAGGAAGAATGAAGCGGAGCGTAAAAGAGATGACTCGACTATAGAATGCGATGGAATCGCGAAGAAGAGGGACGAGTCAGAGATAACGGTGTTAATACAGCTGCGGATACTGCGGATGAGTCACGCTAAATAGGTAAGCGACGATAAGAGAAAAAGGGGAATAAAGAAGTGGCTCAAGCGGGACTCGAACAGCGAGAGCAATGTCTGTAGGGAAACTAGAGTAAGAGCGAAGGGAAAAGAGTAGGGGTATAAGCGAATCGTAACAATCATCAAACACCACGGGTCCCCGACGGCCCGGCAATACCTGATCTGATGGAAAGGGTACTCCGCAGAAGAAGATTCCTGGGAACCCGAATGGAACCTATGGAACTCCACAGATATCCTGAACGGATATAAACAACGACATGGTCTCTCCTCCCCCAAAACCATTGCATCCATCATGTCCATCCTCACCACCCTCACCACCGACAACTCCTCTGACATTGTCGAAACTGGCTGGTCGTCCACCGCCAATGCCCAGGACCAGCTGGACCCCGCCTATGAACCCCCCGTACCCCCCTCTGTCCCCTCCGACAATGTCTGGGCCAGATACACCTGGTTCTCCCCTACTTCCCCCGTCCCCCTCATCGACAGACTCTCCAGTCGGCGTGCCCCGGTCAACCACCCTCCGTTGTCCTTCCCCACTCATCCCTTCCCCCTCGACCAAGACCTGGTCGACGCTACAGCCTACCAGCTACGTCGTCTCCCTCTCTCCCGCGCCCTCCTAGACACCATGGAGCCAAACTCCACCTTTACACACTTGTACAAAACCTTCCTCACCATGTCACGAATCCTCCTCACCACCTCCGCCCCCACCGCCTCTGCCGAGACCGCCGCCTACCGCTCCCACCTCTCTCATGTCCTTCGCACTCTGGAAACTCACATCATCCAGACGATGTATCAATGCGACATGTTGGCCTTCATCGCGGAAGTAGACTCCCACCTCTGATACCCCTCCCCATCCACCTTCGTCACCGCCCCAGAAACCCCTTCCATCTCTGCGTCGTCTTCCCCCCTCAACGAGACGGAACTACATGTTCTCTCTCGCTTCGATCCCCCACGAGTCCCATCTCCCCGCCCCCACGCCGCTCTTCAATGCTTCCACTGCCACACGGTTGGACATATCCATATCAACTGCCCTCGTTACCAGTGCAACAAATGCAAAGAGTACGCCCCGGGTCATCAATGATTCTCGTGCCCCTCGTGGCCTTGACACTCCCCTGTCCTCCCCCCCTCTTCCTCCTCGGGATCCTCTTCTCAAGAATCCTATCACCGGGCCCCGCGCCATCTCCCCTTCTCCCGAGCTCGACATTCCCCAGTCGCTCGACGACCTGCCCACTCCCCCTCTCCTGACATGGACCCTTACGTCTCTTTGGAGGCAGACTTCAACGACGCCGGTTCTGGTTACAGTGACTTCTGAGTCTTCGTCATGGACTTGACCCTTAACCGGGGGGTAATGTTACAATCCACGTATACCCCTACTCTTTTCTCTTCACCCTTACCCTAGTTTCCCTACAGACATTGCTCTCGCTGTTCGAGTCCCACCCGAGCCACTTTACTATTCCCCTTTGTCTCTATCTTCACTTACCTATTTAGCGTGACTCATCCGCAGTATCCGCAGCTGTATTGATACCGTTATCTCTGACTCACTTCCCTTCTTCGCGATTCCATCGCATTCAATAGTCGAGTCATCCCTTTTACGCTCCGCTTTATTCTCTCTTGACTCGCCTATATAAACCCCTCGATACCCTCGATGTATTCCCCAAGTTAGACCTACCCGAATCTATCTTGATCATCAATTCCTCTCAGGCTCCCTAGTCCTC
This sequence comes from Austroboletus novae-zelandiae, assembly GCA_038090275.1. Lineage (NCBI taxonomy): Eukaryota > Fungi > Basidiomycota > Agaricomycetes > Boletales > Boletaceae > Austroboletus > Austroboletus novae-zelandiae. The sequence goes on along the minus strand of JBBPML010000400.1, from coordinate 6,064 downwards.
GCCTTACTACTGAGTAGGCGCTCCCCTTGTCCCCTTCGTCGTCGCTCCCCCATAGCGACTCCTTCATCCCTGTGTCACGACATACGTTGACCAGGTCAACAGCTCACGACATACCGTTGAGGCTGAGGATAGCGGATTGCCCATCTATCAACCCTTGCCATGTCAGCTGAATAGCGACGTTAACGTCCCCTTGTCCCTCGTCACTCGGGTCTACGCCTGAGCGTAACAGACTCCTTTGTCCCTGCGTCACAACATACGTTGACCAGGTCAACAGCTCACGACATACCGTTGAGGCTGAGGATAGCGGATCGCCCGTCTATCAAACCCTTGCCATGTCAGCTGAATAGCGACGTTAACGTCCCCTCGCCCCTCGTCACTCGGGTCTACGCCTGAGTGTAACACTCTCCCCTTCATCCTCACCCTCACCTTTGCCTCTGGCCACCTCATCCTCCCCCTGGATTGTTGACAGGGGTGTGGGCAGTACAATGGTGCCCCCAATACATCACGGCAACTGTTATGATTGTATATTTTCACTCTTTTATTTTCTCTCCTTGACACTGGTTCGAACCCTCGACCAGACACTTATAGTATCTTATTCCCACACCAAGGTGGACCTGACTTGCAATGGCTCGTCTTGCTTTCATCACGTAACTGCTTACAAAGCAGCCTAGACTCTCGTCACATGCACACGGCACATGACACGTCATACGGGGCTAGACTCTTATCTCTCTATCTATGACCTCACACTGCATGCCCTATGTCTGGACTCAATCCATGCATCTCAACCTATGGCATATCTACCTCTTATCTCACCCTATGGCATATGTTTCTCTTATCACAACAGACTATCCCCCTTATGGTATTTACCATCACATGTACATACAAACATATTTGCCTATATAAGCCTTCGAGTCTCAGAGCTGCATCCCCAGCTTTGAAAACTTGAAGATTCCCTCTTCTTGTCTTACATTCATCTATGGGTCAAAGTGACCATTTGAGTTCCTTTCTATTACGCCATGCTTTAGAGTGTTTCACTTCTTCAAAGCTACAACAACTCCGACACCATGGATCTCAGTTGCAAGAAGGACACCTACGTCACCTCCATCGTTGCAACAAGTGCACGATTCCTGCTTTAGCAGTAAGTACTCAAGTCAACGCATCTAGCTGTTCGAGGAGTACCCTGGGTCACAAAGACTGATCTCAGGAAGTGTCCCACTTTCTTTGCACCCACTGCAGCACACCAGTTTCCCACGGGCTTGTTGAGGTCCGAGGAGAAGGAGAAGAAGATCAGCCGAGGGTTAAGGCTGAAACGAGAGAAGTTGAGGACTGGCAGAACCAGCCCATCACACAAGAGCAGGAGCTTGAGCTCTGCTACCCATCCACACCCCGCCTCAAGGCGCTAGACGACCTCAACCCCAACGACTCGCTCAACAAACTCTTCCCCTGGGGAGAAGAAGCTGTACAGTTAGTAGTGGAGGTACTAGTAGAGGTGGAAAGAAGAGAAAGGGAGATAAGAGAAGCAGAGGAGGAAGCACCTGCCCCTGCCCCCGCTCCACCCCACGCACACATCCCTCGTGGCAGAAGGGTTTACCAAGCAAGCCGAGACAAACAACGTCTCGAATGAGGGATTGTTGACAGGCCTATATGCTTCAGGCCCTACCTACATACTCAAAGAAACCTCCACCTGGTTGCAAGAGGTTTACCAAAAATCTCCCCCTTTACCCACCTCAAGTACTAGACAAATTCATCATTCCTTCCCTCACCTTATAAAAAGCAGCTATCCTGAACCACTGGTTCAAGGAACAAGAAAAACGAGAAGCAGCAACCTACAAATGAAAGTTGCTCCAACTCTGGGAACTGCTACCCCAGGCCCCTACCACTACGAACAATGTTGGGGTATCAACACCTTCTTGACCACGAGGGAAAACTCGACTGGAACCTCATGGCCAGCACAATCGCCCGTCTCAAAGAAAGAGTGGACAAATTTCAAAGAGCGAAAGATGCTGCTGCCCAGATGGCAGAAGAGCTATGAGAGCAGCTAGAAGAGGCCAATGAAAGGGCCCAACTAGCCGATCAAAGAATATGGAAGATGATTGGTCTCCAACAATGGATGGAAACCACGGGAGGTTCTCACAGAGCTACAGGGAGCTTTATCCCTGACGTGGCCAGCAGTGCCAAAGTGGAGATCTTTGCAGATCCAGGGTCCTATGACAGATCCAAAGTAAAATTTGAAGAATGGTGGATGAAGATGAAGGCATGGATAGAAGCAAATCCACGCCACTTCGCGATCCGAAACCCAGTTGCTGGACAACCACTCTTAGTTAACGGCCCTAACCGTGCATTCACAGTGCTCTCCCGCCTAAAGGGGATAAAGGGGAGCTACTATGCAGAAATGGAGCTGAATAAGCTCTCACAAGGAGTCTTGTGTTACGCTCAGGCATAGACCCGAGTGACAAGGGACGTGTTACGCTCAGGCGTAGACCCGAGTGACGAGGGGCGAGGGGACGTTAACGTCGCTATTCAGCTGACGTGGCAGGGGTTTGATAGACGGGTGATCCACTATCCTCAGCCTCAACGGTATGTCGTGAGCTGTTGACCTGGTCAATGTATGTTGTGACGCAGGGACGAGGGAGTCACTATGGGGGAGCGACGACGAGGGGGACGAGGAGAACGCCTACTTGGTAGCAAGGCGAGGACAAAGGGGCCTGAGAGGAATCGATGATCAAGGTAGATTTGGGTAGGTCTAACTTGGGGAATACATCGAGGGTATCGAGGGGTTTATATACACGAGTCAAGAGAGAATGAAGCGGAGCGTAAAAGAGGTGACTTGACTATAGAATGCGATGGAATCGCGAAGAAGGAGGGCGAGTCAGAGATAACTGTATCGGTACAACTGCGGATGAGTCACGCTAAATAGGTAAGCGATGATAAGGAAAAGGAGGATAATAAAGTGGCTCAAGCGGGACTCGAACAGCGAGAGCAGCATCTGTAGGGAAACTAGAGTAAGGGTGAAGGGAAAAGAGTAGGGGTATACATGAATCGTAACATTATCCCCCGGTTAAGGATCAAGTCCATGACGAAGACTAGAAGTCACCGTAGCCAGAACTGGCGTCGATGAAGTCTGCCTCCATTGAGACGAAAGGGTCCATGTCGGGAGAGGGGGAGCGGGCGAGTCATCTAGCGACGGGTGATCGTCGAGCATGAGAGAATGGGAGATGTCGTGGGGCCCTGTGATAGGACTCCTGAGAAGAGGAGCCTGACGAGGATGAGGGGGGGAGGATGGGGGAGCGACGAGGCCACGAGGGGCAAGAGAATCGTTGATGGCCCGGGGCATACTCTCTGCACTTGTTACATTGATAGCGAGGGCAGTTGACGCGTATATGCCCGACGGTGTGGCAATGGAAGCATTGGAGAGCAGCATGAGGGCGGGGGGATGGGACTCGTGGGCGGTCGAAGTGGGAGAGGATGTGGAGTTCTGTTTCGTTGAGGGGGGAGGACGACGCAGAGATGGGGGGGGATTCTGGGGTGGTGACAAAGGTGGGCAGGGAGGGGTAACGAAGGTGGGAGTCCACCTCAGCGACGAAGGCTAGCATGTCGCATTGGTACATGGTCTGGATAATATGGTTTTCCAGAGTATGGAGGACGTGAGAGAGGTGAGAGCGATATGCGGCGGTTTCGGCAGAGGCAGTGGGGGCGGAGGTGGTGAGGAGGATACATGACATGGTGAGGAAGGTCTTATAGAGGTGGGTGAAGGTGGAGTTTGGCTCCATGGTGTCTAGAAGGGCGCGGGAGAGGGGGAGACGACGTAGTTGGTGGGCCGTGGTGTCGACCAGGTCTTGGTCAAGGGGGAAGGGATGGGTGGGGAAGGACAACGGGGGGTGATTGACTGGGGCACGTCGCTCGGAGAGTCTATCGATGAGGGGGACGGGGGAAGCAGGGGAGGACCAGGTGTATCTGGCCCAGACGTTGTCGGAGGGGACAGAGGGGGGTACGGGGGGTTCGTATGCAGGATCCAGTTGGTCCTGGGCATTGGCGGTGGATGACCAGCCAGTTTCGACGATGTCGGAGGCGTTGTCAGAGGTGGGGGGGGGTGGGGGTGGCCATGGTGGATATGATGGAGATGGTTTGGGGAGAGGGGAGACCGTGACGTTGTTTATATCCGTCCAGGATATCTGTGGAGTTCCGTAGGTTCCGTTTGGGTTCCCAGGAATCTTCTTCTGCGGAGTACCCTTTCCATCGGATCGGGTATTGCCGGGCCGTCGAGGACCCGCGGTGTCTGATGATCTTCTCGATCTCGTATTCTTCCTGGCCATCGATTAGGTCAGGTGGGGGTGCCAGGAAGTTGGGGCCGTGTACGCGGTTTTCGCGATAGGGCGATAAGAGAGAGGCATGGAAGACGGGGTGTATCTTCCAGGTACGAGGGAGGCGGAGTTTGTACGTCAGGGGGGATAGGACGTCGGTGATAGTAAAGGGGCCTTCGCGTTTTGATGCGAATTTGGGGTTGACAACGAGGCATTTGAGGTTCCTGGCTTCGAGCCAGACTTGATCGCCCTTGGCGAAGGGGGAGAAGGGTTTCTTGGAGCGAGCAGCCATGGTTTGTCTGGCGAGCTCATGGGCAGCGAGGGCTTCATTGCGGGCAGCAGTGAGGGAGTGGAGACGCTCTTCGAGGGCGGGAATCTTCGACTGAGCGAAGATTTCGGGGAGTGCTTGTGGTTCATATCCCATCATGAGATAGAACGGGGATTGTCCGGTGACGGAGTGGGGGCGGTGATTGTGGGCGAATTCGGCATGAGGGACCAAATCGGACCAGGAGGATGGGTTGCTTCTGCAGAAGATGCGGAGATAGGTCTCGATCTCCTGGTTGACTCGCTCGGTTTCGCCATCGGTTTGGGGGTGATAGGCGGTGGAGAGGGCAAGGGAATATCCGAGGAGTTGAGAGAGCTCCTTGGCGAATGCTGAGGCGAATTGGGGGCCGTGATCGGAGATGATCTTGTCATAGAGACTGAAGCGGCGGTACACCGTGAGGAAGAAGAAATTGGCGATCCCTTCTGCGATGATGGTTTTCTTGGTGGGGCAAAGAATCACCCCCTTCATAAGCCCATGGTCTACTATGACCAGTAATGAATCGTAGCCGTCAGAGAGAGGGAGATCGGTGATGAGGTCGCAGGAGACCTGTTGGAAGGGGCAAGTGCAGGAGGATTTGATGGGGAGGAGGGGGGGGAGGTGGGGTGTGTGTTTGCCTTGTTTTGTTGGCAAACGGCGCAACCTTCAACATATTTGTGGACGTATTGAGCGAGGCCCGGCCAATAGAATTCGGAGGAAACAAGTTGGCGAGTTTTAAGGTAGCCAGGGTGGCCGGCCGTTTCGTGGTCGTGGCATCGTTGTAGAACGGCACGATGGAGGGATTCATCGGCGGGGATGTAAGTTCGTCCTTGGAAGGTGAGGACGCCGTTGTCATAGCGCCAGTCGGCGACGCGTTTGCGGAAGGGGAGGGGGAGGGCGTGATCGACGGAGCTGTCGGGGCCGGGGAGTAGTTGAAGGAAATCCTGGACGACAGAGTCCTGTTTGGAGGCGTCCAAGATACACTCAGAGAGGGCAGTGTCGATGAGGTTGACAAAGAGGGATTGAGGGAGAAGGGTGACTCCAGAGTTGTCGTCATCATCGGTGATGAGGTCTGGGCAGCGAGAGAGGGCGTCGGGGCCAGCAAGGGATTTGCCAGGGACATGGGAGAGCTTGAGATCATAATCCGCAAGGTCTAGGAGCCATCGTGCTTGGTGACGGTTGAGGTTTTGGGCCGAGCGGAAATAGGTGAGGTTTTTGTGGTCTGTGAAGACCTGGACGGGGTGGGGGGAGCCATGGAGATACTGTCTCCAGGACCGGAGGGCGTGGATGATCGCGAGGAGTTCGCGATTGTAAATGTCGTAGTTCCTCTCAGCTGGGCTAAAGGACTGAGAGATGTATGAGCAAGGGTGCCAATCACCGTTGGTGTCGGCCTGAAGGAGTATTCCACCGGATGCATATTTGGAGGCATCGGTAGCGATGGCGAAGGGGGCGGATGTGTCAG
>JBBPML010000399.1:0-22270 GCA_038090275.1 Austroboletus novae-zelandiae | reverse complement strand
ACCTCAAATTCTTCACACAAACATGCATGCACATCGCCTGTTGATCAGGCTGTTTCGCAAGTGGGTGAGGCTACTCGAATGATGTTTCATGGCATTGCCTCATTGCAGGCTCAAAAATCAAATAACCGTCGTGCTGACCATGAACTCAAGTGCTGGGCTCGTGAGGAGCGGTTTGTCAACAATGACAAGCAACGGGTCCATGAATGTGAGATGCAGTTGCTTGAATGTGATATGGAAACAAAGTGTCTCAGTCATGCACAAATCCTGTCGGACAATGAGGTTTGTAAGCTTGAGTTGGAGGTTGAGCTACAGCAGTTGAAACTTCAGGGGGAGGCACTGAAGGCAAGGTCAAGTTTGGATGCTGGTGAGGGTAGTGTTACGATTCGCGTATACCCCTACTCTTTTCCCTTCACTCTTACCCTAGTTCCCCTAACAGACATTGCTCTCGCTGTTTGAGTCCTGCTTGAGCCACTTTATTATTCCTCCTTTTCTCTTATCTTCGCTTACCTATTTAGTGTGACTCATCCGCAGTATCCACAGTTGTACTGATACCGCTATCTCTGACTCACTTCCCTTCTTCGCGATTCCATCGCATTCTATAGTCGAGTCACCCCTTTTACGCTCCGCTTTATTCTCTCTTGACTCGCCTATATAAACCTCTCGATACCCTTGATGTATTCCCCAAGTTAGACCTACCTGAATCTACCTTGTTCATCGATTCCTCTCGGGCCCTCCAGTCCTCGCCTCGTTATCAAGCAGGCGTTCCCTTTGTCCCTCGTCGTCGCTCCCCCATAGCGACTCCTTCATCCCTGCGTCACGACATACGTTGACCAGGTCAACAGCTCACGACATACCATTGAGGCTGAGGATAGCGGATCGCCCGTCTATCAACCCTTGCCACGTCAGCTGAATAGCGACGTTAACGTCCCCTCGCCCCTCATCACTCAGGTCTACGCCTGAGCATAACAGGTAGCTTATAAATTGATTTGATGTTAACATTGTTCATTGCATTGCAGTCTCTTTCTGTAACATGAGAATCTTTGTCAGTTTGTTGTAGCTTTGCCTGTAATATATCATGGCCTTATACATGTACAGCATCATGTCAACATGTTATACTATGTGTGATGAAGGTGTTGATGTAAGTTCTGCATAAGTGTGTGTCAGAATTGTTGCCCATCTGTTCTATGCTGTTTCCCATTGTTCTCATTCCTATTTTCTACTAACTCTTCCTCAAGTTCTTCTTCATTTTCACCTTGATTCTCTCTTTTTGCTTCTGCAGCAAAAGCATGTGCTGATGGTTTTAACCCAAGCTTTTCCTCCACATCAATTATCATATTGTGGAGAATAAGGCATGACCTGATCCAAGCATTTGCATATTCCAGATCATCTTTGGTTTGGATTTGAATGCGCATTTCATGTAACAATTGAAAATGATTCTTGATAGATCCATACATGTGCTCTGAACGAACACGTACCTAGAAGCCATGATGATTAAGTTGTTTTATAAAGTTTAAAAGACATACTTTAGACAAGTAATAATTAAAGGTCTTCTGAGCTCTTGACAAACTACCTTCTGTTACGATCCGCGTATACCCCTACTCTTTTCTCTTCGCTCTTACTCTAGTTCCCCTACAGACATTGCTCTCACTGTTCGAGTCCCGCCTGAGCCACTTTATTATCCCCCTTTTTCTCTTATCTTCACTTACCTATTTAGCGTGACTCATCTGCAGTATCTGCAGTTGTACTGATACCGCTATCTCTGACTCACTTCCCTTCTTCGCGATTCCATCGCATTCTATAGTCGAGTCATCCCTTTTATGCTCCACTTTATTCTCTCTTGACTTGCATATATAAACCCTTCGATATCCTCGATGTATACCCCAAGTTAGACCTACCCAAATCTACCTTGATCATCGATTCCCCTCGGTCCCCCAGTCCTCACCTTGCTGTTGAGTAGGCGCTCCCCTTGTTCCTTCGTTGTCGCATCTCCTAGCGACTCCTTCGTCCCTGCGTCATGACATACGTTGACCAGGTCAACAGCTCACGACATACCGTTGAGGCTGAGGATAGCGGATCGCCCGTCTATCAAATCCTTGCCACGTCAGCTGAATAGCAATGTTAACATCCCCTCGCCCCTCGACACTCGGGTCTACGCATGAGCGTAACACCTTCTGTGGGTCTTTGAATGGGACCACACACCAAGGCTGACAAGCATATGCACTGTCTGCCCAAAGCCATTCATGCTGCTCAAAATACTGATCTGGAAAATGTGCAATTTGTGTGTGCTGAAATGCAGTTGAATCATGTAGGCTTCCTGGTACACCAATTGCATAGTCAACAATCCTTAGATTGTGAGGAAAGATCACAACCTTGAATACTGGTGAGTCACATCTGATTAAATATTAAATATTACATACCTGATTGGAAAGGGAATAATTGGATTTGTGATCAAAAAAACCTTCACCATGCCAGCCAGGTTTTTGAAAGAGATTGAATGGTGTTCCATCAACACATAAAAATCCACCTCTCCACTCAGAGCATGTCCTTTCCTCCACATATTGCTGAGCCTTTTCTTTTTCCTCCTGATCCTTCTGATTATTCAAGTTGAAGTGAATAAATTCATCATGATGGTGCAGGATAGCAACCATTACTCACTTATAGCAGTTGTGGACAGTGCCAACAGAAACACCTGCCCACTCTGCCATATCTTGTGAGGTAGCAGCATTGCCATAGTGACCTGCACCATTAAGAAAAATGGCAAGTTGAATAGGAACTGGCAACTGGGAGTTGTAGGAGTTGTTTTGGAAAATGGGATGATCATCAATGATCTTGACAAGCTCCACAAAAACCTCAGCAGACACTCTTAGCTTTCGCTGAAAGAGGTCTGGATGGGTTAGACGCCATTCATCAAGTAGATTGATTTGTGGGATATGGGTGGAGTGAGAATGCTGATGCAGAACACGTGCCTTGGATATTGTTACGCTCAGGCGTAGACCCGAGGGACAAGGGGGCGAGGGGACGTTAACGTCGCTATTCAGCTGACGTGGCAAGGGTTGATAGACGGGCGATCCGCTATCCTCAGCCTCAACGGTATGTCGTGAGCTGTTGACCTGGTCAACGTATGTTGTGACACAGGGACGAAGGAGTCGCTATGGAGGAGCGACGACGAGGGACGAGGGGACTGCCTTCTTGACGATAAGGCAGGGACTAGGAGGGGCCCGAGAGGAGTCGATGATCAAGGTAGATTCGGGTGGGTCTAACTTGGGGAATACATCGAGGGTATCGAAGGGTTTATATAGGCGAGTCAAGAGAGAATAAAGCGGAGCGTAAAAGGGATGACTCGACTGTAGAATGCGATGGAATCGCGAAGAAGGGGAGCGAGTCAGAGATAATGGTGACAATACAACTGCGGATACTGCGGATGAGTCACGCTAAATAGGTAAGCGAAGATAAGAGAAAAGAGGAGTTAATAAAGTGGCTCAGGCGGGACTCGAACAGCGAGAGCAATGTCTGTAGGGGAACTAGAGTAAGAGTGAAGGGAAAAGAGTAGGGGTATAAGTGAATCGTAACAGATATCTCATTCTCAAGTGCAGTGATTAACCCTTGAAAGGTGATGGTCATAGCTTGAACTTGTAGATCAATAGAGCCATTAGAATCAGAACTGGAGGTGATGCTATCAGATTCAGCATCAGTGGTATCTGATTGTGAAAAAGAGTTGAGAGAGGGAGAATCAGAAGCAGAGTTGGAAGCATGAGAGGAGTCAGAATCCACTTCTGCAAGTGCTTGATGAAGAATATCTACATAAATATGTAGCTCAAGCTCTCTCCTGGCTGAGGAGAGTGCTTGGAGGAGTTTCTGACGATCAGTGATGTGGGGCATGATGGATTGAATTCCTGGGTACCCATCCGATCCTTATATCTATGCTTATCTATGCTATCAGCCGCATTCAGCTTGCTTGGGAGCTCTGTCATGCATTTTCAGCGTTGCATTTGTGGCACGTGATTTATTTGATCGGAGCTTAAATTCTGGTTCACATTTAGATGTGACCTCAGATTTGAGCTTCACTTTTCTTTATTATAATTCAACTTTTACAACTTTGACTCCCACTATTCTCATCCAACTTTCTGAAGCCTTTATGCTCCAATACATTGCCTCCAACACCACTATCCCTGTTCCAAAGGTCTACTGTGCATTTGTTCACAACAGATGCACTTATATCCTCATGGAACGAATCCATGGTTATTCTCTAGAAAGTGGTTGGCTCCTTCGAGCTCCTGCATCCCAGGAGTGTGTTCTTGCCCAACTACGCATCTTCATCGAGCAACTCAGGTCACTTCCACCACCTGGTTCAAGCATTTCAAATGTTCTTGGTGGCTCACTGTATGATCCTCACTTTCCAGGATCCTCCCAAGTCATTGGTCCATTTCCAGGAGTCCACAAGTTCCACACATTTCTTGCAGGCAGAATGCAGCCACCTGAGAACAGTACCTACCCTGATATATGTGACATGATCCAACTTCAACACCAACCCTGGCCTTTACCCGTCTTCACCCATGCTGACCTCAACATGTTCAACATCCTTGTTTATGGTGATCGTGTGGTGGCCATAATCAATTGGGAAACCACAGGATGATATCCATACTATTGGGAATTTAGTATGGCTTTTTTCCAACCTCATCCTTATACCGAATACTGGGCTAGTTATGTACATCATTTCATCGATCCCTTGTTGGTCTCTGAACTAGAAATGGAGCACACACGACATACATATTTCGATCCCTATTGATATCGTATATACTGTATCGTCAGCACCTCAAATCACCACACTCAGAGGGGATACTTTAGCATCGTGTTCATCAAATATTCCATCTCCTTGGAGCGATAGGTGTCCGTCGTCAAACCTTGCTTTGGTTCCCTAATTGGTTGAAATCTAAGCATCGTCTCGTTCTCTCCTATTCCAAACTTGTACTGGGGCCAGAAAATTTCATCGTTATGTTCGCCGGCATTTGGATCGAGGTTGGTGACAAAGTGAAGCAAATAATTGGTCAGGTCTCCATAGCTGAGGTCACCCCAGAGTAACATTAGAAACAGGTCAGATCCATGGAACTAGGTTCACAAAGAGACTCAGCAGACAAGAGAAACGAGTGTATCAAACTTACAAAGCCACAGTTCTTGACCTCCTTGGCCCATGTGCTCGCTGAAAGAGGAACGAGACAGACAGGTCAAACTCAGTGAGAGACACTCCACTGGAAATAGAACAATGCACTGTATGTTCAAACATTTTGCTCCTGGGACCGCTTCTGTATGAAAAACCTTCGTGGTGTTTTGAAGAAAGCACCGCCTTGGAAAGCAGCTAGTTGTTTGAACTGCTTTGAATACTGATTCTTGTCACTGATGTCAAATGGGGATCCTTTCATAGGATCCTGTGGATAATACTGCAATAATTTTGCAATTTCATCGCTCGATGCATTGGGGAGCCAGTATGTTTCAAGATATTCCATGAGTTCCTCTTCTTTGCTACAGAGAGAGAATCAGTTAAATTACTGTTGATAAGGTATTGTTGAATGCAGCGAGACTTACGTGATGTTACTATTTGAAATAGAGAACATCGTGCCTTCGTCGTTGGTATTGCCTACAAGGCACATGTGGAGAAATCAGAGGCAAGAAGAGATAGCATCAGTTTAACGATCCATCAGTCTCGATGCAGAAGGGGTCGTGGTCAGTGGTGAGGGAGAGGATGGGTGCTGTGATGAGCGCTTCATGGAGAAGGTCGAATGATTGTTGACAAGCGTCTGTCCAGACGAAGTCGGTTTTGTCGCTAGTGAGCACATTGAGGGGTCGAGCTTTTTGGGCAAAGTCTTGAATGAAACAACGGAAGAAGTTGAGAAATCCCAGGAAGGAGCGAACTTTGATGCAAGACCAGGGAATTGGCCAGGTACGGACAGCGTTAACCTTGGTAGGGTTGGTAGTGATGTGACCGTCAGAGACGATAAGGCTAAGGTATTCAGTGGTCATGGTTTTGAAGTCACATTTGGTGTGCTTCAGGGATAGGTGGTTGTCACATAGGATTTGTAACACTTCTTGGACAATGCAATGATGTTCATCAAGAGTGCGGGTGAAAACAAGTATATCATCCATGTATATGATGACCACATCATGATTGATCAGATCACGGAGAATGTGATTCATCATAGTCTGGAAGGTTGCAGGGGAATTGGTGAGTCCAAAGAACATGATGAGGGGTTCGAATAATCCTCGATTGGTGCGGAAGGTGGCCTTCCATTCATTGCCATCTTTCATGCAGACATTGTTATATCCCCAATGAATATCCATTTTTGAGAAGTACTTGACATTACATAACTTCTGTGTGATCTCTTCGATGAGCAGAAGAGGGTAACGATTCTTGATAGTGATATCGTTGAGTTTACAATAGTCCTGAATGGGACGGAGTTTGCCATCTTTTTTCTTGACAAAGAAGAAGGGGGATGCAAATGGCGACTTGGAGGGTCGGATATGACTGGTAGAGAGGTTTTCTTCGAGAAAGGTGTCAAGTTCTTTTTGCTCTTTGAGAGATAATGGGTATGTTTTGCAGTCAACTTTATGGATACCTTCTTTGAGTTTGATGGCATGGTCCCATGGGTGACGTGGGGGTAATTCATCAAAGTTTTCTTTTGCGAATACATCCTTGAAGTTGTGGTAATGTTCGGGAACTATGTCTTCAAAGGTTGCTTCTTGTTTTGACTTGTTAGCCTCAGTGGCCAGGTTGGTTGCAAGAGTGCGGATATATTTGGCATTGATGGAGAAGATGCAGTCTTCCTGATTCAGGTGATCAGTGTCCATGAGGTCAGGGTCAGGGAATGAGAGCGTCTTTGTTGTCCAGTCAATGAGGGGGTTATATTGTCTTAACCAGTCGAATCCTGGGAATACTGCGTGGGAGTTGAGATTGGTAATTGACAGCAGGACTGAAGAAGTGTGATCCTGGACTCGGACTTCAACATCAGTGTAGTGGGAGATAGATCCCACTGTATTTGCAGTTCCATTGGCATTGTAGACCAGTATGGCACGTGGAAGGGGTTTAGCATGGAGTTGATGCTTCTCAACAAACTGTGTGTCAATGGCAGAGGCCATACATTCGGAATCAATGAGCACGGATGTGTGAATGATCTTGCCATCAGGGGTTTTAAGTTCAATGGGGATCTCCATGGCGTTGGGCGAAGATTTTGACCAGTGACATAACGAGGTTTGTGTTGGAGTTCAAGTAACATGAACTCAGCAGCGTCATGGGATATGTTGCGAAGGTCAGTGATTAACTCAGCATTGACCTCGGTGCAACAAGAGGTGTGAATGAAGGCTCGGAGATGGTTCTTGAGACGATCGTTGGGCGTGATATTGGCAATTTGCTTGATCCATGTAGTGAACCAAGGTTGGACAGTTTCCATCCAAGAGTGGTCGTGCTTTGTGAGCACGCAGATTTTTCACTCCAGGGAGGATTCACTTGTCGAGGTACTACTAACACTCTTTTGTCATTTGATTGCATATTCCCTGGGCAGAATAGAGGCTGCAACACGCAAAGGGCGTGAAGGTGGATTTGGCTGTTGCTTAGCCAACAATTGAGTGCATTCAATGATCAACTTGTTAACTGGTGGTGGGGAGGGTGATGACAACAAGTCGTCAGAGATCTGGTCAACAGACAAAATAGAAAATTGGTTAGTAGATCACTTTTGTGGGGAATTAAGCACAGATTTCGGCTCTGCCACACTCTGTGATTTAGAGTCGCCCCATGCTGAGTTATCGAAATACAAAGTCTGATTTCTAATCATTCGAAGCGTACCTTGGAATGAGCACAATCTCATTCGCTGTCTCCTTGGGTAAAATCCTGAATGCATTGTATGGCATTCTCTAGTTCTTCTAGGGTGGAGTATTCAACTTCGACACCACAAATGTTCATTTTCTTAAGTGTTTCATCAAGTTTCTTATGGGTGGCACATGGCCATGGCGATTTTTTATTTTCTTTTGTGCACTGGAAGCATTCTCCAGTGGCTCAGGTTTTGGATAAATCCATCAGGGCTCCTCGACCTTCAAAGGTTCTGGTAGTGGCAGGTGTTGCGGTAGTGGGGTTAACAAGGCGACGGGTGGGAATGGATACTTTACTTCAGCGGGTAGACCCTTTGAATGAGCTGTCTGTTCTTTCAAGAGCTGGGCCATGGTGCTGAGTTTAAGACACCATTTTTCGTAGTCGTTGAGGTAGTGGGTGGTGAGATCCATAGAGGAGAGCTTGGTTTTCTTTACCAATTGTATGTTGGCATTTTTTCAGATGAGGGAGACGAGGTGTTGTCCATCTTTCTTCACATTCCATTGCACGTGGATGGCGAGGGTTTGTTGTTTGATCATGAAGTTGTCGAAAGACAGACTTTCTTGTTTGAGTTCTTCTAACTCGGCCTTGGCTTGTACAACAAGGTAGATAGGTTTGAAGTGGGTATCGAGAATATCTATGACAAATTGATCAAAGTTGAAGTAGTTGTCCTTGTGATTGGCATCTGTAGCAAGGGTCACGAATTCCTCAGCAGGACCTTCTTTGCAAAAACCATAGAACAATAATATTGACTCGAAAGCGGTGGGGGTTCGGCAAAAGCCTTTGAGATAGAGTTTGAACTTTGACATCCAGGATAGGTATTTCTCTGGGTTGCCGTCGAAGCTCGGGGGTTCTTGGATAAAAGATTTTCCTAGACCATGGGTTTCGTCATCATTGTCATCTTGACACATCTTGTGTTTGGGCTTTGATATGGACGTGGTTGGAATATTGGGTATGGTAGGAGGTGTAACAGAGTTGAATCCATGTATCGTAATGTGCGCTTGATACTTTGCGTACTGCGTGGCAAATTCTTCCATGTTGTTTGCTTGTGTAAATGTAAGCAAGGAGGGAGCAGTAACTCCTGAAGTGGACATTGTTGGTGACGGGGCGATGCTGGCAGTAGACGATGTTCTAGAGATGACAGGAGCTGGGTAAGGAGCAGAAGTTGGCATAGCTCTGTTGAGGGATCCCAGGTGTGGGGGTTGTCTGAGAACGGGACACGAGGTGCATTTGGAAGAAATTTTGTTTGTTGGGGGCACAGTCCTTTGATGTGCGTGAAGTCGGAGGGAATGCTAGAAGGGTAAAAACTCAATGTTCTTCAGCCCAGATGATTTCCTGTGGATGAATGTTTTGATTGGGGCCGCGGCATACTTGGGTGGGCTTGAATCTGAGTTCTTTAAATGATGTCTGCACAAGTTGACCAGTGCGAGGGTGGATGTAGATCTTGAGGAAAGGGTTATGCTTAGCTTGTATAGCGTTCTTCTTTCTAGTAGCTGCAGCATGAATAGCGCGGTAGTGTCGGGGGTGGGGATGAGGATTGAAATCCTTTGTGGTGTGCCCGCACTCTTCACAACAATGGCAAGTAGGTGGAGACACTGAGTTGGTAATGGTGGCTTAGGGTACTGGCGAACCGCGCCAGTTACGCATAATTGGTGATCCGGGTCTCAAAGCTCAAGGGTGAGATTGAAGATTTGTGGGGGTAAGGAGGGCTTGAATGTGTGACAGAACTTCCTCTTCGTCTTCTTCACTAGACCCAGTGGGGGGTGGTAATTTGAGAAAGGAATAATAGTCAACAAGGGTTTCGGTGTCAGAGAGTTCACTATCGGATCCTATGACCATCTGTTCTTCCGTTTCAGCTGCACGATTCCTCAGCTGCAAGCATTGTGGAACCTGAACAGATTGCGGGGGAGGGATAGAAATGGGTGCTGCTTCTAAGTGGTGATAGGTGTTGATAAGGATGAATGTCCAGACCCAGGTGGTAAGGAACAGGAGTAGAGCGCGAATGGTTTCAAAAGAATCCAGCGTACGGCTTTGAAGGTGTTCAGCAGATTAGGCTATGAACAATGAAGTTGACAAGGAGACTGCAGAGCACAATGACTGCAATAACTTGAGTGATGGCACTGTAAAGTTGGCCTAGGTCTCATACACACAACAGTGTCAGGATGTAACAGATTTGGTTTCTCCTAGGTGCCAGTGTGAGTTAAACTCAGCAGCATAGACACAAGGGGGCATTTTGATTTTATAAGGGAGAAGAAGGTGTCAGCAAGGTGTGAGCGAGTCCACAATACAGCTGGAGGCGTTTGGCGACATTGAGAGGTCGGGATGGTGAAGAGGGTAGTGTTGAAATTAAAGTCCTAACTCATTAGGCTTTGATATGACACAAAGTCTACTACACCTGTAGTAAGATGTGGTAAGACCATGATATTCATTTATATCCGTAACCATGTGTCTACAAGGGTCCTTGACATGTGTTACACACAGTCTAGCCCTTTGTATTGAGTCCACTTCCCTTATTACTCACAAATTATGCCATAGTGACCTATTACAGAAGTTTCACCTTCTTATGGTAGTTTGGCCCATTTGTTTGATCTTATATGCACTGGGCCGCAAGAGGCATGAGTTTATGTGTCCACTAAATCGTGTTTTGGACACATGTCATCTTTCTAAGCATTTCTCACTCCACATCACTTATTCCATGGGTTTCTTGATGTTTCCATGAGATATCCATACATAGAGAGCTCCACAGCATGTACAAACACTTGTGTAGCTATATAAACCCTGGGGATAGACCCAGGAGGGTAACAAGACACTTACTCTTGTCCCCAATCTTCGAGCTCAGGAATATCTCTCTTCCCTTGCTCTACTATCTCTCTGTTAGCAAACTGCTCTACTGCTTGGTGAGTCTCCCATCTAAGCCCTATTCCCTCTTGCCCCTGTGCCATTGGGATACCCTGCATTCCCAATAGCATAGAATAATACTTGAATCTATTAGAAAAAGCTTCAGCCGCTTGCCCTCTAACACAAGCCCTTGGCACACGACATGACAAGTCGACATTCAAACAGAGAATGAAAAGTCTAATTTATGCACAATAATTATGTATAAATATAATCAATGAATATATTACAGCCAGAACAAGTTCTGTGAATTTCAATGGCTACAGGTGCAGTACAAAGAGAAGGAATTGTGGGTATGTACATGATGCGTGACACTATGGGTGATCACTACAAATGAATGTGTGGGCGAAAGCCTGCAGGGCTTTCTGGCCCAAAGCACTGCTGCCACCTTGAGTGAGCTGTGTACCCACCGTGCAAGGAGCCTATGATGCATGTAGCAATACTCAACCCCCCAATGAAGGAGAAGGTGTACCTTTAGCAGACGGGTGCCATGGCGATGTGGTTTAGCTCTGCCACTGTGTCTGCATGCTCATGCAGGTATGGTGTGAGGATGAAGGCATGCCACCTGAGGTATAGAGTGAATGACTCACCTGACCATCGGCCCATTGTCTTTACCAGGTTGAAGGGGATGTCTCACAGCAGATAGTGGAGGGTTCCTCCAATTCTCAAGCTGTGCCCTTTGACTCTTGGCAGGTTGTGAGTGGAGACTATTTCGTTCATGCAGTTAGTTACTTCAGCCTTGGTCAATAGCTGTAAACCCTTGGGGTGACACTGCGTGAAAAGGTAATCACCTTCCCCTGGTTTGTTGATTTGGAGGTGGTTTTCTAGCCAGTAGAGCTGATCGGTGAGATGTGTGATGGGTGCACAGTGTGTGCTCTCACCACATGGTGCACATTTGGTCACGGGCAGGTTGAAGGCGAGCATGGCCAAGCCTTCGTGGTTTTCAGTTTGCCTGAAGTCTTTTCGGGTTAGGTGGGCCTTGAGGTCAAATTTTTTGAGTGCAGGGACAGTGAACTCATCTAGCCTTGAGACTGTGTAAAACGTGACTAGCATGCATGCTAGGATGGCAGCGTCACATAGGGAGTTGGTGTGGAGATATGTGATGAACATCAGAAAGGTGTCATGTTCAAAGTGTGTGCATTGGGGTCTTTTAGAGGAGGGGGTGCGAGCCTGGTGGCACCTTTGATTAGTAGCTGTGCCTCATCACTGTTAATGTCCCAAGGCCTCCCATGCAGGAGATGCCATGCATGCAGTTCTGCGACGAAGTTCAAAAGGGTGGACCCTAAGTATGCACCTGCACATCAGGCTAGGAAGAGGGACAGTAGGGGGGGGGGGCCACTGGGCAGCAGAGAGATTCTGAGATGTTGTTCATGTCACAGAATACGTGAAAAACCAGGAGTCCAGCTTCATATGATTCTTTGGTGCTTGTGTTCCATGATGCAGCAATGACACTGAGGACTTGCTCGAGGTCATCATCGAATAGAATAGGTTCTGATATTGTCTCTGCTGGGATGGGGGTGGGTTGCGAGGCTGGGGCTGGTTTCCAGAGACAGAGACATTCTCTGGCGAGGCAGTGGGGGCATAACTGGGAGGGGGGCAGAAGTGAGGTCTGGGTGATAGGGTTGTGGTGGGGCCCCGCTGTCAATTGGATGATTGCCTATAGCTTGTCCTACCCCAGTTGTGGGCAGTGGGGCACTGAAGCGCTGACCTGCAAGGTACTTAGGTGTAGAGCCCTTGGTGGATGATCTCATTGTTCTGAGAGTTAGGGCATTGAAAGCGATGTTGGTGGTGTTACGATCGTATATTTCCATCCCTTCTATTTCCTCCCTCACGCTGGTTCGAACTCTCGACCAGACACTTATGGTATTTTATTCCCACACCAAGGTGGACAAGACTTGTCCTTGACTTGTCTCTATCTTATTACGTAACTGCTTACATCAGCAGTCTAGACACCGGCACTTGCTGCACCACATGCCTTAAGGGCTAGACCCTTATCTCTTCTCTTATGACGTCACTCCCCATGCCCCATGCCTAGACTCTCGCCAGCCAATGGCGCATCATGCTCATGTATCAACCTATGGTGTATGTCTCTCTTATCTCTACAAATTATACTATTTAGGGTATTTATGCAAACATGTACATACATCGTACATGCTATATAAACCCTCAAGTCTCAGAGCTGCTCCCCAGCTTTGAAGACT
This sequence comes from Austroboletus novae-zelandiae, assembly GCA_038090275.1. NCBI lineage: Eukaryota > Fungi > Basidiomycota > Agaricomycetes > Boletales > Boletaceae > Austroboletus > Austroboletus novae-zelandiae. The sequence goes on along the minus strand of JBBPML010000399.1, from coordinate 9,322 downwards.
TGAGAACTTCCTCTTGTCTTACATTCCTCTACAGGTTGATGTGACCACTCCTATTCCTCTTTATTACACTATGCTTTAAGAGTGCTTCACTATGTGTGGATGTTGTCAAGGGCATTCTTGTTGATGACGGCCAGGTTGTGTGCATCTGGGCCCTCAATGGTGGCATGCCAATAGTGCCTGTGTATGCCTTGGTACATTATGAGAGTGCGCTGGTGTGATTCAAGGTCTGAGTGCCACCACTTATGTCATTTGATGTTGGTCCAGAAGAGGATGTGCATGTCTACATGAGATAACTGCCAGCCATTGTTGTGCATGGCTTTGACCATGGGAATTGTGGCCTGGCCGAACTGCTTAAGGGTGAGGTTCTCATCTGGAACTGGCACACATTTGTCTTTGATGTATGCAGACAGTACAAAGGTGTGGGAGCCGTCACTGTTGGGGGAAGCCATCAGAGAAAGCAAGTTGTCATCAATTGTGTAGGCCAGTGATTGCCGTGCATCACACAGGCCATTGATTGTAAAATACCAGAGCTTGCAGAACTGGCCTGCTTTCAGTTTGTGCGTGGCCATGAGAGATGGGAGCTTGGGGGGCAGGCTTGGAATGGGTTGGTTGGGGATGGTGATGAATTTAGATTTGCATTTCTTGCACTCATCCTTGGCCACTTGGGCTGCTTCTTTCTCATGTTCTGCCTGGCTCTGCTCAGCGATGGCTCTCACTACTTTCTCAGCTGTGGCTATGTCATTCTGCTGTTGTTGCCAGATAGTCTTTGCAGCTTCATTGCATATGTTCCATTGGCACCTCAGGGCTTCTAAGGACTGGTCTGGGGTGATGCTGAGGGCTGTGAATGCCAGCCTCTCTTCCTTGAACTCCGGTGAAGCGAAGTCTGACATGATGGCATTGTTTGGATTTTCCATGATGTGTGGAGGGTGTAGACTGAAGTTCTGAGATGCTGCCTCAGCTCGCCAGTCAATGGGGCAGTATGAGCAAACAAGGAAAAAAGCAGAGAAGAGCACAAGGACCAGCCATAGCACTTGACAGAGAAAAAACTGCGAAGTGGTGAAGAGAAAGGTGCTGTGCTGCTTCACCTACTATTCCTTACCACCTCCCCACAAGTCGGCACTCCACTAAATACACAAAACTTTTATAATTTTTTGTTCACAAATTTCAGCTACTGTAATATACATACATCTATGAAGTTGAATAAAGAAAAACCATGCAGTAGTTCTTGAGATCGTGAATTTTACCTCTGTCACGCTCCTTGTCACCTGCCAATGTATGCTGAAGCAGTGTTTTAATTTTGGCCACTGAAGCTGTGGCACATCTGCTGCATACACTATGACACCACTGCTGGCGATGATCAGCCATCAATGACAATAACTTGCACCTACCAGAGATTCAAACTATGAGTCCCAAGTAGAACTTGCTGTCAAGAGCTATCAGGATGGGGTTTACAAGACCGTCAGCGCAGCTGCAAAGGCTCACAAGGTAATAAACTACTGATTGTTAAAAGTTTTGAGTCGATCTAATGTCACCTTATAGGTTTCCCGTCAGATGCTCAGTGACCATGTAAATGGTTTGAGAAAGTGCACTGCCATTGCTCCAGTAGCCGGTGTTGAAAGAAAAGTGATTACATGTTCGTGTGAACCTTATCACATGACATTGGACACATGTGACTTGATCACATGAATGATCACATGCTTCTTAAAGACACAGAACAAGTCTGGACACAGTCTAGAGTCGTCTTATCAAGATAGAGATCTAAGATTGATCTAGAATCATCTTATCTCTTATCTATGATGTCATAAGAGTCTGGAACACTCCAGAACACTCTTATCTTGTTATCTGTTATCTTGTGTCATCACAAATGACAGATAATCCTATCAACCAATGGGATATGGTTCACTTATCATGGATTACTCATGATGACTGCAGATGACTCAGTCTAATGACTCATTGCTGACTGATGGCTATTGATTCCACCAATAGCCTTTATCTCTCTTATCTAGTGTATGTGTCACTCCTCTAGATTAGGTAAAATGTACATAGTCTGATGCCCATTATAATGTCTGAATACTTTACTCAAGGCCCCTCGTCACTCACACATTAATTACAATGGAAATAACTCTTATGATCCAGGTCATTGAATGCTCCTCTTAATTTGATTTGATACTATACACATTATAATCATACATGCATACATCTTGCTTGTGCCATCACGTCACACTTTCCTTCAGACTTTCAAATGAAAGTTGTGATCATCCATGACAAATCATGACTTTTGTGACTGCCAACTTGTGGGGGGGTGCCAAGGCTAGAGTAAGGGATAGTACTCATGCATGGACTATGCTCTAGGAAGTCACATGCCTTGACAGCCTAGACTGCCAGCCAGCGTGATGTTGGCGCATGCCGAATATGCGCCGGTATTCCAACTCATAGCATACTTAAGCTGGTTTGTTTTGCCACCTGCTTCTTTCCTCGTCCTTCATGTTCAAGGTCAAAGTAGGTAAGTTACTCGATACTTCTATCGTCGCATCATAACTCACATCATACCTAGTTGACACTTTGTCTAGGTATATAATATAATCGTCCTTCATGTTCAAGGTCAGAGTGGTTGATACTCTGTCTAGTTTTATCAGGTTATGAGCCCCGTGGGCATATAATCTGCTGCCTGCAACCACTGGACAGACATTACCTCAACCACCAACTTTGATACTTCGCCTTTGGATGTCCCACTTCACCAGGAGGCCAAGAACGTTAATCAATCTTCCTTTTTGGGCACACTCTGTCCCCAGTGCTATATAAGCTGGTCGTGCACGCGCTGATTCTGTGCCCATGTCCTTTCCCTCCTTGCTTATCACCTCAACTTTGCACTTGCCTTTCATGGCTTCTTGTTTGATGCATACCCAAAGCCACACTGGCCCTTCCCCAGCTGATGGATCTCTGGCTTTGCCACCGCCTAAGGCCCATTCATCTTTTGCATCCATGGCCCCTCCTCCATCAACTTTGTCACATTTACCACCTTCTGTGTCTTTGCCCAGTGTCATGCCCCTTTTGGGATCTGTGTCCAGCTCCTCTTCCAATGTTGTACTCTCTATCACGGACCTCAATATGTTACTCCGTCACAAGTCAACCATCCTGAAGATTACCTTCAGTACATCTGATACATGTAAAATCAAAGACAAACTTGATTGTTACGATCCGCGTATACCCCTACTCTTTTCTCTTCGCTCTTACTCTAGTTCCCCTACAGACATTGCTCTCACTGTTCGAGTCCCGCCTGAGCCACTTTATTATCCCCCTTTTTCTCTTATCTTCACTTACCTATTTAGCGTGACTCATCTGCAGTATCTGCAGTTGTACTGATACTGCTATCTCTGACTCACTTCCCTTCTTCATGATTCCATCACATTCTATAGTCGAGTCATCTCTTTTACGCTCCGCTTGATTCTCTCTTGACTTGCCTATATAAACCTCTCGATACCCTCAATGTATTCCCCAAGTTAGACCTACCCAAATCTACCTTGATCATCGATTCCCCTCGGGTCCCCCAGTCCTCGCCTTACTGTTGAGTAGGCACTCCCCTTGTTTCTTCGTCGTCGCATCTCCTAGCGACTCCTTCGTCCCTGCGTCACAACATACGTTGACCAGGTCAACAGCTCATGACATACCGTTGAGGCTGAGGATAGCGGATCGCCCGTCTATCAAACCCTTGCCACGTCAGCTGAATAGCGATGTTAACGTCCCCTCGCCCCTTGACACTCAGGTCTACGCACGAGCGTAACAAAAGGTCTAACTTGCTCTTCACTGGGCAAGCCTCGCCTTAGCCCACCATTCATCCCTATCATCCACTGAACCTTAGACCCTCTCTAGGCCCTTGTCGCTATCGCAAACCCTCTCCGTCCCCCTCAGAGCACTCCTCGGCCTTGCAAGAAGAGGTACCCACTGACGACGACATCGTCGTATCCCCAGAAGATCACGAAGATCTTACCCTCGCCCACGCCCTCTCGTCCTCGTTGGTGATCCCATGAGCCCCCACACCCCCATCGCCCACACCAATCAGTAGATCGAACCCCTTCGCCCCACCGCCACCCATGTCCCACACTACCCCCACCTCATTGTCGGTGAAACCCACCGAACTTCGCCTTGGAGTCCCCGAAGACTTTGATGGATCTTATGAACATGCCATGCCATGGTACTACTCCATCATGGCCTACCTCATTGTCAACAACGAGGTATACAACACCAACCAGAAGAAGGTCGCCTATGCCCTCTCCTTCATGAAGAAAGGGTCAGCACTCACCTGGGCCGATATCTATCGGCGAAAGGCTATCGACGCCGCCACCTTCGGAACTCTCAACGAGTTCACCAAAGCGTTCAAAGTCTCCTTTGAATGACACAACGTCTCGGACAACGCCATCCACTGGCTGTCCACCCATCACTGCACGGCCTCGAAAGGCCAAACCCTCGCCACCGCCTTCAACACCTACATCGCGGACTTCCGCAACCATGTTGCCAACTCTGGCATCAAGGATGAGAACGTCCTCATCAATTTCTTCGCCAACGGCATCCCTGGCCCCCTCATGAAGCGAATCTTCACTATGGACACTCCCCCCACCACCATTGACTCTTGGTACGATAAAGCCGTACATTTCCAAACTCAATGGGAATGTGCCCAGGCCATCTCTGGCAAAAACCCAAAGACCAAGTACTGGTCTTACTCGAACCCCACCCCTCGCCCCAAGGACCTGAACGCTATGGATGTTGACGCGGTCACCACCCCTCGCCCCCCCAAACTCACTGATGAAGAGCGACAATGCTGCTTCAAAGAAGGCCGCTGCCTGTGCTGCCGAAAGAAAGGCCATAATTCCAAGGCCTGCCCCACCTACACCTCCCTCCCCACCCCTCGCACCTCCCGCATTGAAGAAGTCAAAGAAGAAGACGATTCGGTGCTTGGACTAAACAAAATCACCACCCTTCCAGGTTTTTAGACGGAGGACCTCGTTCGACACAAGGTTCCTCCTCCCCCTCCCCTAAACGTATGCATGTAAAAATATCTACCCTGCCTGGAACAATGAAACTCCCTGTTCAAATCATCATCCCATCACATATGTTTAAAGTCGTCGACACCACCGCCCTGATCGATTCTGGAGCCGATATCTCCTGCATCGATTGGAACTTCGTGCGAAAGCACAAACTCCCCACCACCCGCCTCCCCCGCCCCCTCAATGTCCGCAGCGTCACACAAGACCCCACCGTCCAGGGAGGAGTTAAGTTCTCCACGGAACTCTTTGTCCATATTGAAGGTCTCGCTCACAAAGTGACCTTCTATGTCATGAACTGCAGGACAACCAACGTCATCCTTGGACTCCCCTGGCTCAAGGCCACCAACCCCTCCATCGACTGGTCTAACCAGACCATCTCCATCGCCGAATCCACAGATCAGTCAAAACTCCTCCACTCTCTTTACTCTGCCGACGCCAAACGCCACGACTCCTATTTCCGCTCCCTCCTCCCTAACGACTCCCCCGAAATCCGACATGTCAACGTCGCCCCTGACCACCGACACCTCTTCAGCTTCCTCAAAGACGAGTCCATCGAGGAATTCAGTACCATCCCCATCCCCTATGCCACCATGAACAGAGTCTTTCGCGGGGACTCTCGCTTCGTCATCTCCGGACCTGCCAACCTCATCGGCAAGGTCAACGCCTCCACGGAACTCGCCGCTAACGCCGAGAAAACAAAAACGAAGCAGGTTTTACCCTCCGAGTACTCCGACTATGCCTCAGTCTTTTCCAAAGAGGCCACCGAACATGTTCCCCCCTCTCGCCCCTACAATCATGAGATCAACCTCGACGCCTCCTTCACCCCCAAGATCGGGAAAGTATACCCCTTGTCCCCTGATGAACGACAAGCCACCGAAACGTTTATCGAAGAGAATCTCGTGGCTGGAAAGATCCGCCCTTCTAAATCCCCCCAAGCCTCTCCGTTTTTCTTCATTAAAAAGAAAGACGGCGGCCTCCGCCCGTGCCAGGACTACCAGTATCTGAACGAGCACACCGTTCAAGATGCTTACCCCCTCCCCCTCATCCCCGACCTCATTGACAAACTCAAGGACGCGAAGCTTTTCACCAAGTTCAACGTCCGATGGGGTTACAACAACATCGGAATCAAAGACGGACATCAATGGAAGGCTGCCTTCGTCACTCACAAAGGCCTCTTCGAACCCACAGTTATGTTCTTCGGACTAACCAACTCCCCCGCAACCTTTCAGCGATTTATGAACGACTCTTTCCGAGACATGATCGCCGAAGGATGGCTCGTCGTCTACATGGATGACCTCCTCATCTACTCCCCCACCAAAGAACTCCACGACGAACGTACCCGTCGCATTCTTAAATGCATGCAGGAACTTGACCTGCACCTCAAACTCGAGAAATGTCGCTTCGGGGTGACCGAAGTCGATTACCTTGGAATGATTGTAAAACCCGGTCAACTCGCCATGGACCCTGTCAAACTCGACGGGATCACATCCTGGCCCACCCCCGAAAAGCTCAAGGACATTCGATCGTTCCTAGGCTTTGCCAACTTCTACCACCGGTTCATTCCGGACTACTCCTCCATTGCCCACCCCCTGATCGACCTCACCAAGAAGGACACCCCTTGGGAATGGTCCCCCCTTTGCACTGCAGCATTCACCCGGCTGAAACATCTCTTCCTGAAGGAACCAGTCCTTCAACTCCCTGACACCTCCGCCCCCTTCGCCATCACCACCAATGCCTCCAAATATGCATCCGGTGGAATCCTCCTCCAGACGGATGCCAATGGCGATTGGCACCCCTGTTCTTACATCTCTCAGTCCTTCAGCCCGGCAGAGAGAAATTACGACATTTATGATTGCGAACTCCTCACGATCATCCGCGCTCTTCGATCCTGGAGACAGTACCTCCATGGCTTCCCCCACCCCGTCCAGGTCTTCACAGACCACAAAAACCTTACATACTTCCGCTCCACCCAGAACCTCAACCATCGCCAGGCCCGCTGGCTCCTAGACCTCGCAGATTACGACCTCAAACTCTCTCACATCCCTGGTAAATCCCTTGCCGGCCCCAACACCCTCTCCCGCTGCCCCGACCTCGTCTCTGACGATGACGACAACTCCGGAGTGACCCTCCTTCCCCAATCCCTCTTTATTAACCTCATTGACTCCATCTTCTCCAAGTGTATCTCCGATGCTTCCAAATGTGACTCTGTCGTCCAGGATTTCCTCCAAATCCTCCCTGGCCCCGACAGCTCCTTTGACCACGCCCCCCCCCTCCACCTCCGCAAATGTATTGCTGATTGGCGCTATGACAATGGCGTCCTCACCTTCCAAGGACGAACTTACATCCCCGCCGACGACTCTCTCCATCGCACCATCCTCCAACGGTGTCATGACCACAAAACAGCCGGTCATCCTGGCTACCTTAAAACTCGCCAACTCGTCTCCTCCGAGTTCTACTGGCCCGGCCTCGCCCAATATGTCCGCAAATACGTCGAAGGCTGCGCCGTTTGCCAACAAAACAAGACGAACACCCACCCCACCTCCCCCCCCCTTCTCCCCATCAAATCCACCTGCACCTGCCCCTTTCAACAGATCTCCTGTGATCTCATCACCGATCTCCCCCTTTCGGATGGCTGCAATACTTTACTGGTCATAGTAGACCATGGCCTTACGAAGGGGGTGATTCTCTGTCCCACCAGAAAAACCATCACTGTGGAGGGAGTCGCATCCCTCTTTTTCCTCACTGTGTTCCACCGATTCGGCCTCTACGATAAAATCATCTCCGATCGTGGTCCGCAATTCGCCTCAGCCTTTGCCAAGGAGCTCTCCCGACTCCTCGGATACTCCCTCGCCCTCTCCACCGCCTACCACCCCCAAACTGATGGTGAAACCGAACGGGTCAACCAGGAGATCGAAACATATCTCCGCATCTTCTGCGGGAGCAACCCATCCTCCTGGGCCGACCTAATTCCCCATGCCGAATTCGCCCACAACCACTGCCCTCACTCTGTCACCAGGCAATCTCTGTTCTACCTCATGATGGGGTACAAACCCCAAGCCCTCCCAGAAATCTTTGCCCAGTCAAAGATCCCCGCCCTCGAGGAACGCCTCCGCTCCCTCACCGCCGCTCGCAACGAAGCCCTTGCTGCCCATGAGATCACCAGGCAAACCATGGCTGCCCGATCCAAAAAGTCCTTCACCCCCTTCGCCAAGGGCGACCAAGTCTGGCTTGAGGCCAGGAACCTCAAACGCCTCGTCGTCAACCCCAAATTCACATCAAAACGCGAAGGCCCCTTTACTATCACCGACGTCCTCTCCCCCCTGATGTACAAACTCCGCCTCCCCCATACCTGGAAGATACACCCCATCTTCCACGCCTCCCTCCTATCGCCCTATCGCGAAAACCGCATACACAGCCCTAATTTCCCGGCACCCCCACCTGACCTTATCGATGGCCAGGAAGAATATGAGATCGAAAAGATCATCAAACACCACGGGTCCCTGACGGCCCGGCAATACCTGATCTGATGGAAAGGGTACTCCACAGAAGAAGATTCCTGGGAACCCGAACGGAACCTACGGAACTCCACAGATATCCTGAATGGATATAAACAACGACACGGTCTCTCTCCCCTTCAAACCATCACATCCATCATGACCATCCCCACCACTCCCGTCAACGACAACTCCTCCGACATCGTCAAAACCGGCTGGTCATCCACTGCCAATGCCCAGGACCAATTGGACCCCGCATACGAACCCCCCGTCCCCCCCTCTGTCCCCTCCAATGACATCTGGGCCAGATACACCTGGTCCTTCCCCACCTCCCCCATCCCCCTCATTGACAGACTCTCTAATAGGCGTGCCCCAGTTAATCACCCACCGTTGTCCTTCCCCACCCACGCCTTTCCCCTCGACCAAGACCTGGTCGATGTTACGATTCGCGCGTACCGTTACTCTTTTCCCTTCACTCTTACCCTAGCTTCCTTACAGACACTGCTCTTGCTGTTTGAGTCCCGCTTGAGCACTTTTATTATTCCCCTTTTTCTCTTATCATCGCTTACCTATTTAGCGTGACTCATCCGCAGTATCCGCAGCTGTACTACTACTGTTATCTCTGACTCGTCCCCTTCTTTGCGATTCCATCGCATTCCATAGTCGAGTCATCTCTTTTACGCTCCGCTTCATTTCCTCTTGACTCGTCTATATAAACCTCTCGATACCCTCGATGTATTCCCCAAGTTAGACCTACCCGAATCTACCTTGATCATCGACTCCTCT
>JBBPML010000398.1:0-22301 GCA_038090275.1 Austroboletus novae-zelandiae | reverse complement strand
CTCTCGACGAGTTCACCAAAGCGTTCAAGGTCTCCTTCGAACGACACAACGTCTTGGACAACGCCATCCACTGGCTGTCCACCCACCACTGCACGACCTCGAAAGGTCAACCCCTCGCCACCGCCCTTAACATCTATATTGCGGACTTCCGCAACCACGTCGCCAACTCTGGCATCAAGGATGAGAACGTCCTCATCAATTTCTTTGCTAATGGCATCCCCGCCCCCCTCATGAAGCGAATCTTCGCTATGGACACTCCCCCCACCACCATTGACTCTTGGTACGATAAAGCCGTACATTTCCAAACCCAATGGGAACGTGCCCAGGCCATCTCAGGCAAAACCCCAAAGACTGAGTACCGGTCTTACTCAAACCCCACCCCTCGCCCCAAAGACCCAAACGCCATGGATGTTGACGCGGTCACCACCCCTCGCCCCCCCAAACTCACTGATGAAGAGCGACAACGCTGCTTCAAAGAAGGCCGCTGCTTACGCTGCCGAAAGAAAGGCCATAACTCCAAGGCCTGCCCCACCTACACCTCCCCTCCTACCCCTCGCACCTCCCGCATCGAAGAAATCAAAGAAGAAGATTATTCGGTGCTCAAATTAAACCACATCGCCGCCCTCCCAGGTTTTTAGACGGAGGACCTCGTTCGACACAAGGCTCCTCCTCCTCCTCCCCTAAATGTACGCATGTAAATGTATCTACCCTACCTGGAACAATGAAACTCCCCATTCAACTCATCGTTCCTTCGCATACGTTCAAAACCGTCGACACCACCGCCCTGATCGACTCCGGAGCTGACATCTCCTGCATCGATTGGAACTTCGTGCGAAAGTACAAACTCCCCACCACCCGCCTCCCCCGCCCCCTCAATGTCCGCAGCGTCACCCAAGACCCCACAGTCCAAGGAGGAGTCAAATTCTCCACGGAACTCTTCATCCACATCGAAGGACTTGCGCACAAAGTAACCTTCTATGTCATGAACTGTGGGACGACTAACGTCATCCTCGGACTCCCTTGGCTCAAGGCCACCAACCCCTCCATCGACTGGTCTAACCAGACCATCTCCATTGCCGAATCCATGGATCAGTCGAAACTCCTCCACTCCCTCCACTCGGCCGATTTCAAATGGCACAACTCCTACTTCCGCTCTTTACTCCCCAACGACCTCCCCGAAATCCGGCATGTCAACGTCTTCCCGGATCACTGCCACCTCCCCAGCTTCCTCAAAGATGAGTCCATTGAGGAATTCAATACCATCCCCATCCCCTACGCCACCGTGAACAGAGTCTTTCGCGGGGACTCTCGCTTCGTCATCTCCGGACCTGCCAACCTCATTGGCAAGGTCAACACCTCCACAGAACTTGCAGCCAACGCCGAGAAGACTAAGCCAAAGCAAGTTCTACCCTCCCAATACTCAGACTACGCCTCAGTCTTCTCCAAAGAGGCCACCGAACACGTTCCCCCCTCTCACCCCTATGATCATGAGATCAACCTCGACGCCACCTTCACCCCCAAGATCGGGAAAGTGTACCCCTTATCCCCTGATGAACGACAAGCCACCGAAACGTTCATCGAAGAGAATCTCGCGGCTGGAAAGATCCGCCCCTCCAACTCCCCCCAAGCCTCCCCGTTTTTCTTCGTTAAAAAGAAGGACGGCACCCTCTGCCCATGCCAGGACTACCAGTATCTAAACGAGCACACCATTCGAGATGCTTACCCCCTCCCCCTCATCCCTGACCTCATTGACAAGCTCAAAGACGTGAAGCTTTTCACCAAGTTCGACGTCCAATGGGGTTACAACAACGTCCGAATCAAAGACGGACACCAATGGAAGGCCGCCTTCGTCACTCATAAAGGCCTCTTCGAACCTACGGTCATGTTCTTCGGACTGACCAACTCCCCCGCAACCTTTCAGCGGTTCATGAACGACTCGTTCAGAGACATGATCGCAGAAGGATGGCTCGTCGTCTATATGGACGACCTCCTCATCTACTCCCCCACCGAAGAACTTCACGTTGAATGTACCTGACGCGTTCTCCAACGTATGCAAGAACTCGACTTGCACCTCAAACTCGAGAAGTGTCGCTTCAGGGTGACTGAAGTCGATTACCTTGGAATGATCGTGAAACCCGGTCAACTCGCCATGGACCCTGTCAAACTCGATAGGATCGCATCCTGGCCCACCCCCGAAAAGCTCAAGGACGTTCGATCGTTCCTAGGCTTTGCCAACTTCTACCGCCGGTTCATTCCGGACTACTCCTCCATCGCCCGCCCCCTAATTGACCTAACCAAGAAGGACACCTCTTGGGAATGGTCCCCCCTCTGCACCGCAGCCTTCACCTGGCTGAAACACCTCTTCTTGAAGGAACCTGTCCTTCAACTCCCAAACACCTCCGCTCCTTTTGCCATCGCCACTGACGCCTCGAAGTACGCCTCAGGCAGGATCCTCCTCCAAACCGATACCAACGGCGATTGGCACCCTTGTTCTTACATCTCTCAGTCCTTTAGCCCGGCTGAGAGGAACTACAACATCTATGATCACGAACTCCTCGCGATCATATGCGCCCTCCGATCCTGGAGGCAATACCTCCAAGGCTCCCCCCACCCCATCTGTTACGAATCCTAGTCACTGGGATCTATTATCTGCCTTAGGAGGGAGTCGAACTCTCAACCTACTCTTTATGGCAATATGTTCTCACACCAAGGAGAACAGGACTTGTCGACTCAAACCCTAAAGTATCATGTGACCTGCTTACAAAGCAGTCTAGACTTGTGCCTCATGGCATAACACATGTCAGGGTAGAACCCTTTCATTTATCTAACACGCGTTTCAGTGCAAGCACAAGGCAATGCACTTCCATTTCTTCTTTATTAAAACTTCTTTAATTAGCTGCCACACCTCATGTGGACAGCATGGTACGCTTCTATGTTTCATATGCTTCTCTTCCATTCTGCCACACCTCATGGTGGCCTCATGCTTATGCTTCTTTACTTCTTAGACCAATCATGTATTTTCTCCTTATCATGGTACGATGTCTCGTTATAGTAATAGACCAAACATGTACATACACTAGAATAGTATATAAACCCCCGGGTCGTCAAGGCTGGCTCCCCAGCTTTGATAACTTGGAGTTTTCCTCTTACCCAAGTATCTCCTCTTAAGAAGGCCCAAGCGGTCTATTTCTCTCATCCTCTTTATTGTTGTTCAAGAGTCATTTCACCATCCAGGTCTTCACAGACCACAAGAACCTCACCTACTTCCGCTCTGCCCAAAACCTCAACAGACGTCAAGCCCGCTGGCTTCTAGATCTTGCGGACTATGACCTCAAACTCTCCCATGTTCCTGGCAAATCCCTTGCTGGCCCCGACGCCCTCTCCCGCCGCCCTGACCTCATCTCCGACAAAGATGACAACTCCAGAGTAACCCTCCTCCCCCAATCCCTCTTCATCAACCTCATCGACACTGTCTTCTCCGAGCGTATCTCAGACGCCTCCAAACGGGACTCCATCGTCCAAGATTTCCTCCAACTCCTCCCCGGCCCCGACAGCTCTGTCGATCATGCCCTCCCCCTCCCCTTCCGCAAACGCATCGCCGACTGGCGCTACGACAACAGCGTCCTCACCTTCCAAGGACGGACTTACATCCCCACCGATGAATCCCTCCGTCGTGCCGTTTTACAATGATGCCACGACCACAAAACGGCCGGCCACCCTGGATACCTTAAAACTCGCCAACTTGTTTCCTCCGAGTTTTACTGGCCCGGCCTCGCTCAATACGTTCGCAAATACATCGAAGGCTGCACCATTTGCCAGCAAAACAAAGCGAACACCCATCCTACCTCCCCCCCCCTTCTCCCCATCAAATCCTCCTGCACCCGCCCCTTCCAACAGGTCTCCTGCGACCTCATCACCGACCTTCCTCTCTCCGACGGCTACGATTCCTTACTGGTCATAGTAGACCATGGGCTTATGAAGGGGGTGATTCTCTGCCCCACCAAGAAAACCATCACCGCGGAAGGGATCGCCAACTTCTTCTTCCTCACGGTATACCGCCACTTCGGTCTCTACGACAAGATCATCTCCAATTGTGGCCCACAATTCGCCTCAGCCTTCGCCAAGGAGCTCTCCCGCCTCCTTGGATACTCCCTCGCCCTCTCCACCGCCTATCACCCTCAAACAGATGGCGAAACTGAGCAGGTCAATCAGGAGATCAAAACCTATCTCCGCATCTTCTGCGGAAGCAATCCCTCCTCCTGGTCCGACTTAATCCCTCACGCTGAATTCGCCCACAACCACTGCCCCCACTCCGTCACAGGACAATCACCGTTCTACCTCATGATGGGATATGAACCACAAGCACTCCCCAAAATCTTTGCCCAATCAAAGATCCCCGCCCTCGAAGAGTGCCTCCACTCCCTCACTGCCGCCCGCAACGAAGCCCTCGCTGCCCATGAGCTCGCCAGACAAACCATGGCCACCCGTTCCAAAAAACCCTTCGCTCCCTTTGCCAAAGGAGACCAAGTCTGGCTTGAGGCCAGAAACCTCAAACGCCTCGTTGTCAACCCCAAATTCGCATCAAAACGCGAAGGCCCCTTTACTATCACCGACGTCCTCTCCCCCCTGACGTACAAACTCCACCTCCCCCATACCTGGAAGATACACCCCGTCTTCCACGCCTCTCTCTTATTGCCCTATCGCGAAAACCGTGTGCACAGCCCTAACTTCCCGGCACCCCCACCTGACCTTATCAATGGTCAGGAAGAATACGAGATCGAAAAGATCATCAAACACCGTGGATCCCCGATGGCCCGACAATACCTGATCCGATGGAAAGGGTACTCCGCAGAAGAAGATTCCTGGGAACCCAAACGGAACCTACGGAACTCCGCAGATATCCTGAATGGATATAAACAACGACATGGTCTCTCTTCCCCCCAAACCATTTCCATCGTATCCGTCATGTCCTTCCCCACCACCCCCACCTCCGACAACGCCTCTGACATCATCGAAACCGGCTGGTCCTCCACCGCCAATGCCCAGGACCAACTAGATCCCACCTATGAACCTCCCGTCCCCCCCTCTGTCCCCTCTGACGATGTCTGGGCCAGATACACCTGGTCTTCCCCTGCTTCCCTGTCCCCCTCATCGATAGACTTTCCGATCGGCGTGCCCCGGTCAATCACCCCCCGTTGTCCTTCCCCACTCACCCCTTCCCCCTCAACCAAGACCTGGTCGACGCTACAGCCTACCAACTACGCCGCCTCCCCCTCTCTCATGCCCTCCTAGACACCATGGAGCCAAACTCCACCTTTACACATTTGTACAAAACCTTCCTCACAATGTCGCGAATCCTCCTCACCACCTCCGCCCCCACCGCCTCTGCCAAGACTGCCACTTACCGCTCCCACCTCTCTCATGTCCTTCGCACTCTAGAAACCCATATCATCCAGACGATGTATCAATGTGACATGTTGGCCTTCATCGCAGAGGTGGACTCCCACCTTCGTTACCCCTCCCCATCCACCTTCGTCACTGCCCCGGAAACCCCTCCCATCTCTGCGTCGTCTTCCCCCCTCAACGAAACGGAACTACATGTTCTCTCTCGCTTCGATCCCCCACGAGTCCCATCTCCCTGCCCCCACACCGCCCTTCAATGCTTCCACTGCCATATGGTCAGACATATCCGCATCAACTGTCCTCGTTATCAGTGCAACAAATGCAAGGAATACGCTCCGGGCCATCAACGGTTCTTGTGTCCCTCATGGCCTCGTCGCTCCCCCGTCCTCCCTCCCTCGTCCTCGTCTGGATCCTCCTCTCAGGAATCCTACCACAGGGCCCCACGTCGTCTCCCATTCTCCCGAGCTCGACATTCTCCAGTCGCTCGACGACCCGCCCGCTCCCCCTCTCCCGATATGGACCCTTACGTCTCTTTGGAGGCAGACTTCAATGATGCCGGCTCTGGCTATGGTGACTTTTAGTCTTCGTCATGGACTTGACCCTTAACCGGGGGGTAATGTTACGATTTGTGTATACCCCCCACTCTTTTCCTTTCACTCTTACCCTAATTTCCCTACAGACATTGCTCTCGCTGTTCGAGTCCCGCCTGAGCTATTTTATTATCCTCCTTTCTCTCTTATCTTCACTTACCTATTTAGTGTGACTCATCCGCAGTATCTGCAGTTGTACCGATACCGCTATCTCTGACTCACTCCTCTTCTTCGTGATTCCATCGCATTCTATAGTTGAGTCATCTCTTTTACGCTCCGCTTTATTCTCCCTTGACTCACATATATAAACCCTTCGATACCCTCGATGTATTCCCCAAGTTAGACCTACTCAAATCTACCTTGATCATCGATTCCTCTCGGGCCCCTTAGTCCCTGCCTTGCTACTGAGTAGGCATTCCCCTCGTCCCTCTCGTCATCGCTCCCCCATAGCGACTCCTTCGTCCCTGCATCACAACATACGTTGACCAGATCAACAGCTCACAACATACCGTTGAGGCTGAGGATAGCGGATCGCCCGTCTATCAACCATTGCCGCATCAGCTGAATAGCGATGTTAACGTCCCCTCGCCCCTCGTCACTCGGGTCTACGCCTGAGCGTAACAGGAACAATGAATGCGACCCTCTATAGGCGCATAATATTTCATTTCTCTTTATTCCTTTCTTTTATCTCTTATCTTATCAAGGAATACAAGATCCCTCCCATATCTTATCAGATCATCTGGTTATGATCTACCATCATAACATGATCCAGTATCATGCTATCTTATTGGCTATAGACTAGAAGCCATTATCTTATCAAGGATCACATGTCGATCATGTGACAAACACACTAGACGATCAGGAGCCAGACTCCTAATCCTTATCCTATCAGGCAAGACCTGTTATCTATTACAAAGAAGCTCTCCCACAGTCAAGGTGGCAAGACTTCTACTTTCTTAGATGCCAAGGGCTAGATCCTTGACCCCTATCTATTATACTGCTTAGTCAGCAGTCTAGACCAAGACAGTGCTTGCACTGCTATCTATGACGTCACGCCTCATGTACAGGCCTGGATTATGACGTCACAACTCTAGATGATCACAGCCTTGACAGCTATGTTCCTATCTATTAAAGACACATGCCTAGCGCATGTCCCCTATAGATCACAGCATGCTTGCAGCATGTTGTTCATATATCTTATTGCCAAGCCAGCACGAGGCTTACATCTATCCTTATCAGGGAAGACCCTGTACCCTTATCTATAACCCTTGATGGGTTCACACTCTAAACCTCAAGGAATAGCCTTGAGGATAACTTATCTATGATGTCATGGGCCAGATCCCTGCCATCTATACCATATATATCAAGACATGCATTAGACATGCATCACTTATCTATGCAACATGACTGGTGCATATATGCCAAGGAAGTATAAGGCCAATGGCATATTGGTCTCTTATTATATTCACACAGACTCTTATCTTAGCCAATGGGAAGAGTTCCCATTTATAGTAATGTAACATAACATGTACAAACAGTAGATTAGTATATAAAGACCCGGGTCCTCAGAGCTGCATCCCAGCTTTGAAGACTTGGAGATTACCTCAGAAAGTCTTTGATTCCCTGTCCTCAGCTCACCTAGCAAAGTGCTAGCAAGTCTACAAGACTAGTGGGTCTGGACACCAAGGCTAGATATATCTATTCAAGCCATTTCTACCTTAGCAGGAGACGTACTTCAAGGCTTTGATTCCCTTGACTAAGCCCTAGCATAAAGGGTCAGATAACAATACTCTTAGTAGGGTTTCTTAACCCTACTTCATCATATAAAGGAGTTGGAGAGTTGTTTCAGCTGGCACTTGCTGCACCTCATGCATCAGGGCTAGACCCTTATCTCTCCTACCTATGATGTCATACCTCATGCCCCATGTCTAGACTCTCACCAGCCAATGGCACATTATGCTCATGTATCAACCTATGGCGTATGTTCCTCTTATCTCTATGAACTATACTATTTATGGTATTTACACAAACATGTACATATGTTGTGCATGCTATATAAACCCCAACATCTCAGAGCTGCACCCCAGCTTTGAAGACTTGGAGATTTCCTCTTCCTGTACTCTGGACAAAGTGTCCTCTTAGCTCATCTTGATAGGGACAAGCCCTACTATTTGTTGAGGTTGTGGTGTGATTCACCGGAACCCTGGTTGTACTCCTCCTCTCCCTTGATTGGCTAGACTACACCTATTGGTGGTCTCCCAACTCTACAGCTAGAAGAGTCGTTTCAAATACATTGTGAATTTTCCAGGTGGGGAGTAGGTGAAGTTGAATTTGAAGGTAGGTTTCTAATTCTTGATTTAGTTGTTCTGTCTTACCATTAGTCTGAGGATGATAGGCAGAAGATAGTGCAACATTGTATTGTAGAAGGTAAGCCAGTTCTCTAGTGAAGACTGAGATAAATTGGGAGCCTCTGTCTGAGATAACCCTATCATATAAGCCAAATCATTTGAAAACATGATTGAAGAAGAGTTGGGCAATCCTCTGAGCATCGATAGATTTTAAGGAAGGGCAGATACTTACCCCCTTCAAAAGACTGTGATCAACCACAACTATAACATAATCAAGACTATTGACCAAAGGTAGACCAGAGACGAGGTCAACAGAGACCTGTTGAAAAGGGCAGATTGCTGTGGATACCAGTGGAGAGAGTGGAGAAACTGTGGGGTGAGTGTTGACCTTGTTTGCCTGGCAGGTTGCACATCCTGTGATAAATCAGTGGAGGAAGGTAGACATTCCTGGCCACCAGTAGTCTTTTTCCAGGATTGCAAGAGTTCAGAAATGTCCCATATGTCCAGTAGCTTGGGATTAATGTAATTCTTTGACCAGGTCTTGTCGTGCTTCCTCGGGGATGTAGAGTCATTCTTGAAAATGAAGTTCTTGATTGGAGAAGGTCCAGTCATGTGTCTTGGTTCAGGGAAGTGGGAGAGTATCTTCATACATTTTCTTAAGGGTAGTGAGGACAAAAAGGTCCTCAGGGGTAGATTGAGAGATCTTATCTGCCAGAGTGACATCAAAGATCCTGCAAAATAGGTTGTCAGGTAGGAGAATAACATTAGAGTTATCTTCCTTGATGGAGATTTCTTCCTTTCATGATAGGGCATCTGCTGGTCCCATCTGGGTTCCTGGAACATGTGTGAAGAACAGATTGAAGTCTTGTAGGAACATCTGCTATCTGTCATGTCATCTAGACAGTTTGTGAGGGGCTTGGAAGTAAGTGAGGTTCTTGTGATCTGTAAGGATCTGAATCACATGTTTTGCACCTAGAAGATGATGTCTTCAATCTTCTAATGCATGGATTACCGCCAAAAGTTCTCTGTCATAGATGTCGTAATTCCTTTTTGCACTAGATGGGTTCCAGATCAGTATGCACAGGGATGCATGTCTCTGTTCTTGTTTTTTTGCATAAGGACTCCTCCTGTGGCTGATAGAGAGGCATCAGTCATAACATAGTATAGGAGATCCAGGTTGGGTTGACAGAGTACCGGGGAAGATGAGAAGACTAGTTTCATGTCTTTGAATGCTTCTTGCTCCTCTTTACTCCACATCCAGGGAGTCTCTTTGCGAGTCAACTTGTTTAGGGGATTTACTTGCCAGGTGAAGTCAGAGATAAATCTTCAATAGAAATTACAGAATCCTAGGAAAGACCTGACTACCTTTACTGTCATGGTGGGATTCCACTCATTGATAGCTTTTAGTTTGGTGACATCCATTGCCAGTTCTCCAGGTCTAACTATTAGGCTGAGATAGTTCATGGTAGAAGAATCGAAGGTGCATTTCTGGAGCTTACACATAAGCCCTAGGCTCCTGAGCTGTTCTAGAACTTTGATCGCTCTTTCCTGGTGTTCTCCCAGGTCTAAAGAGTGTATTTCTAGGTCATCCATGTAAATGATCAACCATCCTTTGATGTTAAGATTGAGGACAGGAGGTCCGGAACAGCTCTGGGTAACTCTGGAGTTGTTGGTTGTAATGGGACTTCGGCTTCAGCAACTCAGAGCAGAGTGCTGCATCCTTGTTGAGACTTCCTATGTGTCCCGGATTTTGGAGGAGTGGAGATCAAGGAGATGGAGATGAAGGCAAAAGGAAGACTGAGGGTGTCTAATTCAATAACTAGCTAAGGTACAAAGGTACAGATGACAGGAGTTTATATATGGAGTACAGAGGCTATGCACAGGAGGGAGGAAACCAAGGGCCAGAGTATAAAGGCTATGTACAGGAAGGAAACTAAACTGGAGCTGTGCAAGCACAGAATTGGAGGTAGGTACAAAGCGAGACTAATATGAAAGGAGAAAACAAGAGGTATGTAAGTGATAGAGTACAGGAATCGGAGCAGGAGGAAATAGGTCTGGAGGAATAGAGGGGCAAGATATGCAAGAATGTGCCAGAGTTCATGAGAGGAGTTCTGGAGGAGTGACCAGAGGGTTGGAGATGAGGGTTAGGGTTAGGGATATGACATTTGGCCAGATAGTCAGTGAAGGCATTGTTTATAAAAGCCTGGAAGATAGCAGGCGAGTTACATAGCCCAAAGAACATGACTGTTGATTTGAACAGGCCATAAGAGGTAATGAAGGCAGCTTTCCATTGGTCTTCTGATATGATCTGGATGTTATGGTAACCCCATTGGATATCCATCTTGATAAAAATGGAGAAGTTACTGATCTGTTCCACAATGGACTGGATGTTTGGTAGTGGGTAGGCATTCTTTACAGTATATTCATTGAGATATCTGTAATCCTGACAGGGGCAAAGCTTTCCATCTTTCTTGTCTATGAAGAAGAAAGGGGCAGCTTGGGGGGATTGGGAAGGTTTGATTCTTCCATTTGCTAAATTTTCTTCAACAAACTTCTTGCATGCCTCTTGTTCTGGGAGTAACAAAGGGTAGGCTTTGGCTCACTTTGGAATGAAGGTTTCCTGTAATTTGATGATATGATCATACAGATGAGATAGAGGCAGAACATTTGAGGGGTTTTCTTTGAATACATCAGCATAGTCTTCATATGTATCAGAGAGTTTCTTCTTCTCCACATTCTTTGCTATTTCCAGCTCAGTGGAGAAAGTGGTTTTCATGACATATTCTGTGTCAGCTTCATATCAGTCACAATAGGCCACATGGATTGCTAGATCTGGATCTTCATGGAGATAGCAGAGAAGGTATCGTTGTTCATCCACTTCTTCTTCATTAAGGGGTAGTCTGGGTTCCTGATGAGGCACATTGAGTGTGACTTGGCTGGTGATCCAGTCAATCTCAGAGTTCTGTTCCCTGAGCCAATTCATTTCAAGGATGACATTCTCCTTGCTTGCAGGTAGAAGGTGAAAAGACCACTTCTTTGTAACATTTCCCACATAGAAGGTGAGAGTGGTGAGATATCTGATGAGACTAGCTTGGTTTGCTGTTCCATCAGCATTGATAGCTCATATAGATTGTCCTATTCTTTCCATGGAAAGAAAGTTTCTTCAGGTGAAGTCAAGATTTATGAAGGATCCTGTAGCTCCACAGTCTATCAGGGCAGTAGTTTCAGCAATGGTTCTTCTGGAGTTCTCAAGCAAAATAGGAACAAGGATTGATTTTGAATCACTTGATACTAATACAGAAGATAAAGAAGAGGAACAGTGAGCCAATTCCTATTCCCTCTTTAAAAACCTGAGAAATCCTTATTCTTGAGTTCAACTTTGGCAATTGTCTCTTTCTCCTCTTCTACCTTGTCTTTGAAGCATTCTTTTAACACCCAAAGCACTTCTTTCTCATCTACCTCCTTCTTGCCTAGTTGTTTGACATATTCATTTACTGGCCCAGGTTTGGTGTCGATGTTTCGGACCCTGGTGGGGTTCCTGTTATGCTCAGGCGTAGACCCGAGGGACGAAGGGATGAGGGGACGTTAATGTCGCTATTCAGCTGACGTGGCAAGGGTTGATAGACGGGCGATCCGCTATCCTCAGCCTCAACGGTATGTCGTGAGCTGTTGACCTGGTCAACGTATGTTGTGACGCAGGGACGGAGGAGTCGCTATGGGGGAGCGACGACGAGGGGGGCGAGGGGGACGTCTTCTTGGTAGCAAGACGAGGACAAGGGGACCCGAGAGGAGTCGATGATCAAGGTAGATTCAAGTAGGTCTAACTTGGGGAATACATCGAGGGTATCGAGAGGTTTATATAGACGAGTCAAGAGAAAATGAAGCGGAGCATAAAAGGGATGACTCGGTTATAGAATGCGATAGAATCGCGAAGAAGGAGAGCGAGTCAGAGATAATCGGTAGCGATACAGCTGCGGATGAGTCACGCTAAATATGTAAGCGACGATAAGGAAAAGAGGAGTTAATAAAGTGGCTCAGGTGGGACTCGAACAGCGAGAGCAATGTCTGTTTAGGGAAACTAGAGTAAGAGCGAAGGTAAAAGAGTAGGGGTATAGGTGAATCGTAACAGTTCCTGGGTGGGTGAGAAGGGGGTCTCCCATTGAGAGGGTGATTCCTAGTAGAATAGCTGACTTTGTGACAGATGAAGCATCTGTTTTCTCTAATGTGGTGAGCTCTCTCAACTGGGGAGAGCATGTGGTGTCCTAAGGTAGTAGTTTGTACTGCATCTACATCTATAGCATCGGAGTTTCTGTGATTTCCTCTGATAGAGTATTGCAGATATCTCTAATCCTGTCCTGTTGCCAAGCGAATGCAGCAGCTTTGTTTGACCATTCAGTCCAGGTCTCAGGCTCTTTCTCCATGCTGATGATCCATTCTGTGAGATCTGAATCTAGACCCTTCATGTAACACTTGATCTGGGCATTTTGATCGGTGATCTTGGCTTTGCTGGATAGGAGTTGGAAGTCCATGTTGAAGTGATTGAGGGCATTTAATCCTTTTCCCTTCATGATGATCTGGTGGAGTTTTCGTTGTGAGTCTGCAGTGCTTTCCTTGTCGGCGAAGGCTTCCAAGAATTCTTTCTTGAACTCCGCTCAAGTGACTTTGTCCAGTGTGATAGATCTGCTGTCCAGTGCTTCATATGTGGCTTCGGCATAGAGCTTACCTTGTCCCTTAGACATCCTGTTAAGGGTGGTGTAGATCTTCTTTGGTTCACTGTCATACTTTTCCTTGTTCATGGTATAGTATGCATCCATGGCTCTGAGCCAGTATTTCACATCAGATACTTCCCCTGAGAAGTCATCAGGGAGTCCAGCTTTGAGTTTGGCCATATTGTCATCAGAGGGGAGAGGAATAGGGGCAGGGATAGGGGTGGTTTGTGAAGTGGAAAGGGGAGTTCCTTGTCAAAGGGTAGATCTGGAGGGAGCTGGGGAGAAACTTCCTGGAGGGGCGAAGTGGGGTTGATTCTGTTGAATAGTCTAGGAGGCTAGTTTAACTCTTTGTCACTCTCTTTGTTCCTCGAGGGTTTCCTCCTCATTGTAGTCTCTGAATCTGTACAATATGGTGGGCAGGTGGTGGGAGTGTCTTGCTGCATGGTAGCAGAGATATAAGGAGAGCTAAATCTTTTGTTATGCATGCACAATGTCTGATCTCTCAGAGTGTCCTTGATGGCAACATAAAGTCCTATAGAAATCCTAGTGGAGTCTCAGCAGAACCATTATGCTGGAGTAAGACCAAACACTGCATATAATTGTGCAGATTTAGCTGAGTACAATGGGCCACATAAGGCAGGTATTTAAGTGGTACTGTAGCATATGCGAAAGTACTACTAATCTGTGGTTCATGAAGTAATACAAGGGCCTATGGAGTAAGCAAGAATGGAATGGAATAGAAAGTACCAGATCCAGATGGTGGATTGAAGGAGGTGATTAGATCTGTTATGAAAGAGAAGTATGAAATAAGCAAAATAAAAAGGTAACCATACCAATGTGGTTAGAAATCTAAGTAAGAGCTGTCAAAATGGAACAGTATATAAAGGGAATTACCCAGGAGGGAAGAGTCTGTATCAGATGGAAAAGAATAGAAGAAGTCAGAATAAATAGGTTCATAGTCCTCAGGGAACATGATTCTGAGACATTCTTCTGGCAGGCCATTGTAGCAAGTGTCTGCTAGGATACTTGTAACAGTATCTGATGCTTGGGACCTGTCTGGATCTTGTATTTGCAGTTGGAACATTAAGTCATTTTAGCGCCACTCCAAAGTCCTGTCACTGGGAAGCAGCAAAACATATCTTTTGCTATGTCTGTGCAACTCCAGATATGGAACTCCAGTATGATGGAAATGACATTTCCATGGACATGGATTTCTAAGGATACTCTGATGCCAGTTGGTCATAAAACCCTGATAACTCCAGATCCACCTCCAGTTTTCTATTTCTTAGTAACTGGGGAGCTATTTCCTGGCCCAGCAAACAACAAAGTATGGTTGCCCTATCCACCACCAAGTCGGAGTACATTGAACTTAGTCTTGCAGGACAGCACTTAGCTTGACTCTGAACCTTTTTTGAGGAAATAGGACACCCTCAAACTAGCCCAACAATTCTTTATTGTGATAACCAGGCTGCCATCATCCTATCTCACAATCCTCAATTCTGAGCACAGACCAAACACATCCAAACAGAAGTATAATTTTGTTCAGGATGACTTAGTTGCAAAAGGAGAAGCCATCATTCACTATGTTCCCACTGGAGATATGATCACTGACATTCTCACTAAGGCTTTGGCAAGGGAACAACACTGGAAATTTGTCTGAGGAATGGAACTATGATTGCACTTGAGTAGGAGTGTCAAATCCTCATAACCCCAACCCATCATCTCCTACTCTGATCCTATCCTCACCAGGAGCTCTGGAACTCCAGAGATACTTGCTCCTGGTGTGGAGGTCCATGATCCTACTCTGGACCTCCAGAGTTTTCATACTTAGAACTATTTCTTTCTTTCTTCGCTTATTTAGGTTCAGACTTACTAGGAGTTATGCAAGCACATCTCTGAGTTAGTATTTAAGCCTTTCCTAGGTTTCTCACACACCTCAGTTGTCTCAGCCATCTTGGGCAGCAGCTGAGTGGGCCTTCTTGCCCTTTACTTAGATTTGACACAATTAACTCTGCACCTATTGCCATTCTCTCACACTATAAAGATGTCCTGTCATATCCCATATCCTAATCCTCATCTCTGACCCTCCAACCCTCATCTCTGACCCCCTGATTCTTAACTCCGACCCCCTGACCCCTAACTTTGACCCCCTAATCCTCAACTCCACTCTGATCCTCTATACTTTTCATTATGTTACATCCTTATTCTCTTTATATATTAGTCCCACTTCATAGATTACTCTAATCCTGTGTTCGCATAGCTCCAGTTATGTTACTTCTCCATACATAGCTTTCTCTGGCCCTCAGTTTCTCTCCTTACTGCTCATAGCCTCTGATCTCCATATACATATAAACTCCTGTTAACTGTATCTTGTACTTTAGCTAGCTATTGACTAAAACACCCCTCTATTCTTTGGACCACTCCTCTTCATGTTTCTCCTCCTCCAAAGTTAAAGGACACCCTGAATGATTGGCAAGGGCACAGCACTCTGCTCTGAGTTGCTGAAGTCAAGTCTTTCAAGTCCTGTTCACCAAGTCCACGAAAACTCTGGAGATACCCAGAGTAGATCCAGAGTTCCTCCATATGGTTTTAAAATGTCCTTAAGATGTCTCTAGAGGAACAGAAGCAATGGAAGGTAGCAATGGAGGAGGAGTATAAATCTCTTCAAGATCAAAATGTATGGGATCTGCTAGATCTGCCTAAGGGTCATAAACCTGTCAAGGGATAATGGGCATATGCAGTCAAAAGCGATGGTTGCAAAAAAACTTGCTTTGTAGCAAAGGGTTTTGCCCAAGTCTTTGGAATTGATTATAAAGAAACCTTCTCTCCAGTTGCTCATTTTGAAACTGTTCATCTCATTCTGGCTTTAGCAGCTCTACATAATTGGGAAATTGAAGCACTGGACATCAAGACAGTTTTTCTCTTTGGAGAACTTGACGAAGAAATATATCTAGTACAATCAGAAGGTTTCAAAGTTAAAGGTCAGGAGACCAAAGTCTGTCACCTTTGTAAGACCATCTATGGTCTTAAACAAGCTGTCCTTCAATGAAACAAGCAGCTACACAAATCCCTTCTAGAAATGGGATTTCACTGAACTACATCCAATCCAGGAACCTATGTAAAGATCATTGATCAGGATATTATTATTATCCTAGTCTATGTGAATGATGCCCTTTTTATTGGAAGTAGTAAACCACAAGTCCTTGCTCACAAGAAGCAATTCATGAAATAATGGGAATCTCATGATCTAGGAGAAGCTACTGAATATCTTGGTATGAGGATTACTAGAGATCGCAACAAGCGATCCTTAGTCCTAGATCAAACCTACTATGCGGAGAAAGTAATTGAAATTTTGATTTAGAGAACTGCAAACCAGTTACTATGCCTCTGCCAACAGAATATAAACCTAGCCCAAATTCAAATCAGGGATGTGCAGACCTTCAAAGTCATTATCAGTTAGTCATTGGATGACTGTTATACATTATACTTGGGATCAGACCAGATCTTGCCTTCTCAGTGATCAAAATGTTGCAATTCTCCTCTAACCCCTCAGAGAAACACTTGCAGAAGGTGCTCTACATTGTGCACTATCTATCTTCATCAAAGAACCTCTGCATCACATATACTGTGACTGGATTAGAGAATGGAATTTGTGCCTACTCTGATACTGACTGAGCTGGTAACATTGAGACATCTCAATCCATCACTGATTATGCCATTTTCTTAGCAAATGGTATTGTCTCATGGCTCTCTAGATGACAAAGGAGAGTACATCTATCCTCTACTGAAGCAGAATATTGTGGAATGATCGAGTGTGTTAAATAACTCCAATGGATTTGCAACCTACTTGAAAAGCTACACTTCAAACACAGTCCTTTCCCTCTATGAATTGACAATCAAGGGTCAATGTTTCTAGCTTCAAACTCTGCCCAGGAAGGACAAACAAAGCATGTTTGCATTCCTGAACACTATATACATAAGGCTATAGAGTTTGATGAAATCAAGCTCTATTATGTTCCAACTGTTCAGCAATTTCCATACTCCCATTCATAACAAGAAAGTGAGGAGGAGTGTTGAAGTTAAAGTCCTATCTCATTAGGCTTTGACATGACACAAAGTCTACTACATTTGTAGTAAGATGTGGTAAGACCATGATATTCATTTATATCTGTAACCATGTGTCTACAAGGGTCCTTGACATGTGTTACACACAGTCTAGACCTTTGTATTTGTCAAATCCTCATAACCCCGACCCATCACTTTCAACTCCAGTCCTATCCTCATCAGGAGCTCCAGAACTCCGGAGCTCTTTGCTCCTGGTGTGAAGGTTCATGCTCCTGCTCTGAACCTCCGGAGTTTTCATACTTAGAACTATTTCTTTCTCTCTTCACTTATTTAGGTTCGGAGTTACTAGGAGTTATGCAAGCACATCTCCAAGTCAGTATTTAAGCCTTTTCTAGGTTTCTCACACACCTCAGTTGTCTTAGCCATCTTGGGCAGCAGCTGAGGTAAGTTTTCATGTTCTTTTACTATATTCAATACTTAACCTGTGTAGTGGGCCTTCTTGCCCTTTACTTAGGTGAATATAGTTGTCTCAGCCATCTTGGGCAGCAGCTGAGTGGGCCTTTTTGCCCTTTACTTAGATTTGACAGTATTGAGTCCACTTCCCTTATTACTCACAAATTATGCCGTAGTGACCTATTACAGAAGTTTCACCTTCTTATGGTAGTTTGGCCCATTTGTTTGGTCCTATGTGTACTGGGCCACAAGAGGCGTGAGTTTATGTGTCCACTAAATCGCTTTTTTGGCACATTTCATCTTTCTAAGCATTTCTCACTCCACATTACTTATTCCATGGGTTTCTTGATGTTTTCATGAGATATTCATACATAGAGAGCTCCACAGCATGTACAAACACTTGTGTAGCTATATAAACCCTGGGGATAGACCCAGGAGAGTAACAAAACACTTACTCTTGTTCCCCATCTTTGAGCTCAGGAATATCTCTCTTCCCTTGCTCTACTATCTCTCTGTTAGCAAACTGCTCTACTGCTTGGTGAGTCTCCCACCTAAGCCCTATTCTCTCTTGCCCCTGCACCATTGGGATACCCTGCATTTCCAATATTGGTGACATGGCACCATTGATACTATCAACTGGTTGCCAGTGGTTGCTGCTGTTGCTGGTACTGACGGGGTGCTGCTGTCACTGCCATCACAGCATTGTTGTCCCATTGCTGGTTGCTGCTGTTGCCAGTGTTGATGGGGTGGCGCTGTTGCAGCATCATTGTCCTCTCATTGCTAGTGTTGGTGATGTGGCACCATTGATGCCAGCAACTGGCTGCCAGTGGTCACTGCCATCACTGTGTCATTGTTTTGTTGGTTAGTCAGTTGGGCTAGTACTTGGATGTGAAAAAGAGTGAATCAATGAGGTCATGTGATGTGGTACACAAAATTTTCACTAAGTCCAACAGCCATGGTGCATCAACACCATTGCTACCTTGTAGACCTACCCAGGTATGTTTTTTTCTATTGTAATTGTTATCTACATTGTAGCGCAACCTTGATGCAACAATAATGACAATGAAGCGCCCCCCAACACCATACCACTGATGACACCTGCTGGACAACTACGAGGGTGCCAACATGGCAGTACAGGCAGTAAAACACCATATCACCAATGACACCCACTGGATGATGACGACAAGGGTGCAGTGTCACACTGCCCAAACACCACATCACTGGTGATACCTGCTGGATAACAACAACAACCACACCACTGACATTCTCCAACAATGCCCATAACACCACATTGTCGACAACACCCACTGGACAGCAACAACAATGATGACATAGGCAGCACAACAGTGCTCCAAATGCCACATCATTAATGAGGCAGCAGATGGCTTCCATGACCCAACAGCACACCACAGTGTCAACAACAACAATAACAAGGCCAGTGCCCAACAATATCAATGATGACAACAGCGATGCTCCTATAACAAAGCCAGTGAACGATGATGGTGATGATGATGAGGGTGTGGGCAATGCAAGGGCACCCCCAACACCACAACAGCGGCAGCAGCAACGTACCTGACAATGACAATGACAAGTAAATAACAGTACTATAGTGTGACCAGTACCATAGTATTGTAATTGTACATCTGGAAAAAGACTTTTGGGCTTGTAGTAATGAATCAAATCTGCAGACAATGTTGCATGATGTAGTAATTTTTGTATCTCAACTTACTATAGAGTGTTATATAGTCAACAGTTTACCACGTAAATATAGCTGTGCTCCATTCCAGCACAATAAATGAATTAGCTGATCAGACCTAGTTACAGGCCTGTTTCAAGATAATATACACAGTTGGAGTTGATGAAAATTTTATGAGTGGCTACTTCATGTGACCATTGTTGATTGAGTCTCACACTTATCATGCCATCACTCCATAATGAAAGGAAAGGCAAGTTCTCATCACCTTCACAGCACCTCTTCATTCTGCCCTACTGTTCTTCAACAAAAAATCATGCTTTTGCACTCACTTATCCATACAGGAAAAAGTGGTGAGTTCTTCTCATCGCCTCTAGGTCAACGACAACTCTGCTGCCAAGATGATGACATGCACCAACATAGTGAGTTGTGTTTTGTGGCTTTTTTTTCTAGCTATTGCCTTATGTTGCACACACACCCCATTCCCTGCAATGTGGACAATGCAGCCACTATGATGATGATACAATGCACCAACTTACCCCCCAATGACACCTCATCGCCCACTGCCCCATCCACCCTATCATCAATGATGACACAATAATGATGGCAGTGCCTCATCGATCCCAATGCCAGCAATGGCAGGATGACAATGATGACATGACTGCAATGCCAGCAATAGTGGGTCACCAATCCCAGCAACAGCATGACGATGCTGACACAACAGTAGTGCCATAACATCACCAGCAACGACAATGACAGTGTCACATCGCCAACACCAGCAACAGTGGTACTCCAGTGTTGCATGAGTTCTTTCTTTCCTTGTCTTTTCCTTTTCTCTCTATTACTCACACTCTGTCACTGTGGCCACAACAATGACACTGCCACAACTACAGGGGATACGCCAATGTCATCATGCCGATGATGACAACAACAACAATATGCCCCTGGTAATTTTTTCTCTCTGTTTTGCCTTTCCTTTTTCTCAATTCACTCACACTCTGCCACTGCAGTTACAATGACGATGCCACCATGACCATAGACGATACACCGGCATTGTCACCATGCTGATGACAATGATGACAATGCATCCTTGATAAGTTTTTTTTTCTTGTCTTTTCTTCCTCTCAATTCATTCACACCTCACTACTGCAGTCACAATGACAATGATGCAGCAACCACAGATGATATGCCAATACCACGAAAATGACATAGCCACATCATCAGGCCAATGATGACAACCTGCCAAGATTTCTTTTTTTTTTCTTTTTTTTTTTCTTTTTACTCACCCTGTCATTGCAGCCACAATGATGTAGTCATGATAACAAACAACATGTTGAACTATTGTGGTAATTGGCATGGTGGAAATGCAACCAGCAGAGATTGCAGCCCCAGCTTATGATTTGGGTGAGCCTGAGCCTCCTAGAGCTGGGCCTGACCTGGGGCTCTGAGTCCGACCCAGGCCTGGCACATCACTAACATTGACAAACTGTTCTAGTCATGTTTCACCCCACCATTCATCTAAACCTTTAGATGACACTCATTTTTTGAATGGAGGATGATGTGAGGGCCGGGTGTGGTTATGGGTTGCATGTCTTGTCATTTACTCCATTGTTGTGTTCATGTGAAAGTAGCTGCCAGTTAACATGACCACTGTGAAAAATTATGCAGTGCCCTACTGGGCTTTTTTGAATGCCATTTGTGATTTTAAGCACTATGTTTTTAATGCTATGAACTGCTACATAGTATCACATTATATATGCTGTCTATATTGCTCTATAAAGAAAGGGGAAGATGACAGTAACTACAGTGACTACATTGTCTATATAGTGCTACATTGTCATAGTCATTTTTCCAGATGTATGAACTTTTTACTCTTGAGAACTACTTGTGCAGCTTTTTCTACTTGTGCTACTTGTCCCTGGTGCTCCAAGAGTGCCAAGGCCACTAAGGCACATGTCATTTTGCTGATGTGCATCACATGTCAAAACGATTCTCTGTAGTTCTTCCCAATACCGAGCAATGATTCAAGATACTATCATTGGTATAGTTCAGCTTCCGATGAAAACTGTATCCTCTATGTAAAAGACAAATGCTAACTTGATGAATCATCAGATGTTGAATGACACCAAGCTTGACTCTTCATTGACCCTTGAAGTACTTGCAGTCAAAATGACAGGCTTCTCAGATTTGGACCTGCATGAACTTTGCCAGAACACTGCTATGGTCTTAGAGTATTGCATGGGTATGCTACACACTGTGGGTAACAGGTCTATGGGTGCCGCAGGTACAGGTATAGTGTGATAAAATGCAAACCCGTGTCAACACCATACCCATATGCACAGTATACTGCACACCATATGGATCTGGCTGTTACTCAGTGATCTGAGTCTTACCATTTTGATCTGGTCTCCAATAGGCTTGCATGTCATAGATTTCAGCTGCAAAATAGTACAGATTAAATGACAATGGACAAGTATATGAGGGATGCAGCGTTGTAGTGTAAGGAGTGCGTGATGGCTGTGCATGGACACAGTGTCGCTGAATATGATACATTTCATTTTGCCTTTCATTTCTCCTAGTATGTTCCATCTTATTCTCTTATGCTACTCATTATTCTTTGTATGTGACTGGCAATGGTATGTTTCCGATTTCCTGTTTATCCTGGTTACTTCATAGCCCCTTAGTACCGCTCGCTGCTTGGTATTTAAGACCTATTGATTGACCTTGATCAGAGTAATATATGCTTCATATATGCCCTCCAGTCCAAACAGACATCCCCAATGACAATTCCATGACCAAGGTAAGTGTTTGTCAGCAGCATTCACTATCCGGCTGGAACTGACTCTGGGCACACAGTGTTACGATTCACTTATACCCCTACTCTTTTCCCTTCGCTCTTACTCTAGTTTCCCTACAGACATTGCTCTCGCTGTTCGAGTCCCGCTTGAGCCACTTTATTACTCTTCCTTTTCCTTATCATCGCTTACCTATTTAGCGTGACTCATCCGCAGTATCCGCAGCTGTACTATTATTGTTATCT
>JBBPML010000397.1:0-22341 GCA_038090275.1 Austroboletus novae-zelandiae | reverse complement strand
CGTACGGGGAATTGTGGCCAGATATTAAATTTTATTAATCCTACATTAGGGACGGACTAGCTCACATGCGATCATATCCGCTCACACCAACTCATACCCAGTTTTCACTGGGCCTGAAGTACCAGAGTTACACGTAGTCGAAGGCGGTGACTTTCTGGAGGGCATACTGGGAGGGTCGTTAAGTGATGACACCCCGGGGGGAGCGTCGTCGTCGAAGGCTGGCAGTTTCTCCTTCCTTTTTCCTTGTCTCTATTCGCCGTTGTCGGGTTCGAAGGAGGGTTCGCGTTCCGCACCCGGGCGAAACTCGCGGCGTCGCCGATCTTCGAGTTCTTGGAGTTGGCGCTGCTCCTCTCCGTCTCGCTCCCTCTGGAGCTGGTTCCATTTCTCTAGGCGGCGCTCGTGATCCGCGTTCCATGCCTCTTCCAGGTGTGTGTTAACTTATTGCTCGCCGGTGGCCAGGCGCGCATGAAGGCTACTCGGGTGACGTAGAAAGCGCCGACTGCGAAGTCAGGGCGGATGTCCAGGTTCGGGTCAGCCATGGGAGTGAAAGAGTTGAAAATGAAGGACCGAAGGGCTGCGAATGCGACGAAGAGCGGCAAGGCTGGGGGCACGGGCCGGACGAGGAAAAGAAGGGCACGTGCCGCCCCTCTGCGCGTGACCAAATCTGTGGCGACGCTCGTGACTCGCTGTGCCACAGACCGGCACTCTAGTAAATACTGTCACGTGACGTATTATTTGCTTCGTTTTGAGTCGTACACTTCGCAAGGTTATTCATCCTTCTCATGAACAGTCAAGAGGCATTTCGAAGATTCGCGCAGCAGGTCCAACGTGCAGGCGGTCAGGGAGGTGGCTTTTCTGGTGGACCTGGCAGATTTTTTGCTGGAGGTGGCCTACTTGCCGCGCTCATCGGTGGTGGATTGTTACTTAATGCCAGTCTCTTCAATGGTGCGTCATTTCAATCTTCATTGGACGACATTAACATTAATTTGTTTAAAGTTGACGGTGGTCACCGTGCCATCAAGTATACGCGGTAAAGAGCAAAGAGCGAGTATGGAGGCTGTTCCGCTCATTCATTGTCTTTCAGTTTGGATGGTGTAAAAGATGAAGTCTACAACGAAGGAACGCATCTCATGGTGTGTGTGCTTTGCTCTTCTTTTCCGTGTGTCGTGTGTCCACTCACTGGTTTCAGGCACCTTGGTTCGAGACACCAATCGTATTTGATATCCGCGCCAAGCCCAGGAGCGTTGCTAGTTTGACTGGGACGAAAGGTGTGTTCTTCGGTTTAGTTTCAATTCTTTTCTAAATGCACATCAGATTTGCAGATGGTGAATATCACCTGCAGAGTGCTTTCAAGGCCGTCCATTTCTGCGTTACCCAAGATCTACCGTGAACTTGGGAAGGATTATGACGAGCGTGTACTACCTTCCATAGTCAATGAAGTCCTCAAGAGTGTGGTCGCCCAATTCAATGCTAGTCAGCTTATCACTCAGCGTGAAATGGTCAATCATACGTGCAAACTTCCGCGGCAAGGTTTACTAACCATGTCATGTTAGGTATCGAAATTAATTCGCGAGAATCTCACAAATCGAGCTCTGCGGTTTGACATTGTGTTGGATGATGTCTCCATTACGCACGTCGCATTCTCCCCCGAGTTTACACATGCTGTCGAAGCAAAACAAGTTAGTTTCCTCTCATGATTTATGTCGCTCCTGCCAATGTGTTCGTCAAGGTTGCCCAACAAACAGCACTCCGAGCCGCATTCTTAGTCGACCAAGCTATACAAGAGAAACAAGCGAGTGGCTACCCCCTTGGTCACTGCTTCTGCGCTAACTGACCTTCAATAGTCTATCATTGTTCGTGCGCAGGGTGAGGCTCGCAGTGCAGAGTTGATTGGCGAAGCAATGCGGGCAAATAAAGGTTTCCTTGAGCTTCGGCGTCTGGAAGCCGCCCGTGACATTGCGGGTGTCTTGGCTACATCCGGGAATCGTGTGATGCTCGATTCTCAAGGTCTGCTATTAAATGGTATGTCTGATATGGAGCTGGCGCACGTTTATCACACTAATTGCTTATTAGTCACCGGGGAGGACACGAAAGAGCTCTTACGAGTAAAGAAGTAATTCCTCTTGTTATCCCATAGCTATGTCGTGCTCTACTTTGCTACAATCAATGCATCATTTGGCACCCGCGGTCTGGATTCTGGAAGTACTCTTGGAAGCAGTCGTTCGCGATCACGTGCAGTCTTCATCATGATCGCGTGCGCCTTTCCCATTTGTGTCTTGTCTTCTCCCCAGACCACCAGAATGCCGCACAGTTCAGAATTAAAGCGTCGAAGGGCACATAGCGAATCAACTCCGGACAATGAATCTCGATGCGAGGAAAGTCTTGGGCCTGATCACGATCTCGAAACTGGCATAAATGCGAAACGCGTCAGATGGGATAGCCCGTCGCTGGACGAGCATGATTCATCAAACACAGATTCTTCCGAGATGCAAAAGGTAACTTCTGGAACTTACGTCTTGTCCTTTTCGACCACCGTCATGTAGATTTGTTTGAGCATTTTCTGTCAGCGGCAAGTGTCAGACGCATTTAGTGTTTCTTATCTCATATCCGTACCAGAGGTCATATTGGCTGCGCATATTACGACCCCGTCAAATGCGTTTTGTATGTGCTGGAAGATACTGAAGAAGGCATACATCATGATCTGACAAAAATGAGTTGGTACCGTGAATTTGCCTGTTAGGAGTATCTGAACGCTTTGCAGTTTTGGAAAATTCAGAACCGGGTATTATACTCACCAGTTCAAAGGCGGATGATTCTTTCATATCTGTATTGCAGAATTATGGTAAGCCCGTTTGTTCGCGACGCATATACTTGGGAATGTTTGTCATAATTCTCGAGTAGCAGAAACTTCGGGTGGTATTTTCCAGATCAGACCACACAAAGAGTTCATTCCTAGCAAGGGCCGAAACAGGCTGTTATCGTTGAACATACTAGCTCGCTTAGATTGTGACTCAAATGTCAGCCATGAGGATGCGTTCGACACTCTTTCAGCCATTGGAGTGAAGAACGCTTATGACTTCATGACCAAAAGAAGAATGGCCACCGGAGATCCTGCCATGGAACGGTGGAATGCTGCCATACGCCTGGCAAACTTCGCTTCATTAGAGTCAGCGCCTCTTTGTGTGAGTCAGGTGGCACAGTATGGTTCGGAAATGACGCCATGTACAGCTGTCTTCGATTGGAGCACTTCTCGACTTTCTTGTTCGCGAACGAGCGACAGGGGATTTGAGTGACGTTGAGGAAATAATGGAATTAAATATCTCTGAGATTGAGATCTTGGCGTTGTATGCTATCTTCTTCGTGCTGTTCGTTTTGCTCACCACTTTCCAGAGACCAGGTGATGCACATTAATTCGGATACGCTTTGGTGAGCTCAAAATGATTTATAAACGAGCGTATGCAAATGCGGTTTGTCTACTATAACAGCTCCCTGCAGATATTTGAGAGCGAAAGCCATGCTACTATCCACTCTGACCAAACGAAAGAAGGACTATCACTATTTGGTTATTGTCTTATTTTTCATTATTGGTGTCATTTCGCTCACTTGCCTTCATCTTTAGGTATTTTGAACACCACCCGAACTGCCATGGGTCGTTCATTGCTCCGCACGTGGTTTATACGTCCGTCATTGAAACTGCAGGTGCTCAAGGCACGACATGATGCTATAGAGTGCTTTCTGCATGCCGAGAACTTGCCAGTGGTCAACGCGCTACAAATCCAGCTGAAAGGTATTGCAAACATTCCCAGGACTTTGAGCGTGTTGAGGTCTGGGAAAGGAAAGGTTTCTGATTGGCAAGCGTTGGTGAAGGTTCGTTCCTCTTGCCACTCTAAAATCACTAATGGCCAGCTGGTTACAGTTTACCTATCACGCTGCAATGATTCGTGATGCACTAGCGGAGTTGTATCAAGGTGTGCACGTTGATATCGTGACAAGAGTAAGCATTTGTCACCGCCAACAGCATCTCATAGGTTTTGAAAGTTCGTAGCTCACAAAGGTGCTCGATGTGGCTTCTTTCAAGGATGTTGGCAATATGATCAATGATACTGTCGGGATTTTTTTACCATTAGATTGCGGTATGGGTTCTTACTCTAATATCGATAGATCGACTGGGAAGAGTCAACCGAGGTAACTCGAGTATGCGTCCGGCCGCACGTTGACGACGAACTCGACAAACGAAAGCATGTTTACCGAGGAATTGATGCAGTCCTAGTCAGTCGACCAAATACTGTTTGCAACCAACAACATTAAATGGGAATAGTCCAAAGTAGCAGAGCAAATATCGAAAACTGTTCCCGAGGGTTATGCCGATTCTCTAAATGTCGTGTATTTTCCTCAGCTTGGTTGGTATTCTTCGTTACTTTATAACACATACAACAGTACTAAATTATTTTCTGGAAAGGGTTTCTTATTACTGTTCCGATGCGCAAAGAGTGGGAAACGGAAACGGGGATTCAAGTGTTAGATGGTTGGAGTTTTCAGGTGAATACCCTCGAATTTTGTGCAAAAGTGACTCATTCCGCACTCTCTAGTTCTCTTCCGAGTGAGTATTGAGACTCTTGTCCCTTTTTGTAAAAATTTCAGCCACTGGTAGATTCCATGTCTACTTCAAATCGAAGGAGATGCAAGGTGCAAAGTGTGAACTTTCAGTGCCGGAATAACAGTCTCACTACTCCACAGACATGGACAACCACATTGGAGATCTTCATCCAGCAATTGTCGGTAGGACTCGTTTTCTCTGTAAACCTTTCCGTTCTGAGTGCGCAGACCGAGAAATTGAAATCGTTCAAGAATTGCTCAACAAAATTCTTCGATATAGTTCAGCGATGAACAATGCATGTAACGTTTTCGCTGAGCTCGACTGCTTGCTCGCGTTTACAGAGGCTGCGAGAGCGTTCGACTATCGGCGCCCTCGAATGGTAGAACACTCAATCATTGACATTCTCCAGGGAAGGAATGTTTTCTATCAATTATCCAGAAGATATCCGCTTGAATTTCTACTTCAGGCATCCCCTCCAGGAGCGAATCTTGGACACCTTTGTTCCTAATGATGCACATCTTGTCGGTAGAATTGGCTTCGGAGTGTGTCCTGCGGACGATAGTAGCTCAGGCACGGGGGCTGGGGCCGCACTGACCAGTGTAGTGCTCTGTACTGGGGCAAATGCTTGTGGTAAAGTGAGTATCCTTCGGCAATTCACCGAGGATCGATTGACTACCATCTTGAAGAGTGTATATTTAAAACAGGTTGGCACACGCGCTACATGTTGATCGATGGCTAAATTGTCAAAGGTTGCGTTGATTCAATATATGGCACAGGTGTGTTCAAGGTTAGTTAGATCATAGCGACTAGCCAACGTCGGTTTTACAGATCGGGAGGTAGGTCACGACGTATCTGTCAATAGTCATTTATTAATTTCCCATAGTTTTGTGCCTGCTGAATCCGCTACATTGGGGATAGTCGATAAAAGTCGGTTTGATGAATCATGATGATATCGTGGAATCCTAAATCTTTGTAGTCTTCACCCGGATTCAGACCAGAGAATCCGTTTCAAAAGTATAGTCTCATATCCATGGACTTCGTTCGCTCATCTCTTTCGCCTGAAAAGGTTCAGTCGGCGTTCATGATAGATCTCAATCAAGTATCCTTCGCTTTACGCAACTGCACTTCCAACTCCCTGATTTTGCTCGACGAGTTCGGAAAAGGAACGGTGACCACTGGCAAGCCCCTGCTTTCAAATCGAATCAATGTTTCTAACTTTTCGTATTTAGACGGTGCTGGTTTGTTTTGCGGCGTCTTGAATCACCTCTTAGGTCGTGGAGGAGATTGCCCCAAAGTACTCGTCGCATCCCACTTCCACGAGGTCTTTCGGAAGAACCTTCTTGATCCACACAAGTTTCCTATCCATTTTGTTCATATGAAAGTTCTTTTCGCCTCCATCACTGGGGACGTACTCGATGCTGACGTGATGTGCGACTCGGACACTTGTGAAGAAAACAGCGTTTCTCGCGTACCAGCGCCTGGCGAGAAGATCATGTATTTGTACAGGTGACTTGTCACTTTATCGAACCAAGTAATATGACTGAGACGCCACTAGGGTTGCGCCAGGTCTGTCGCTTTCCTCTCATGCCGCACAATGTGCAGCGATTTTTGGCCTCCCGCGCCGTACTGTGGCTAGGGCTCAGCACGTCAGGTGTGTAAGATATTGGCTGCAGGGATACCGAAGTCACATATCATGCTCACTACTGACACGTCACTCGATCAAGTGAACTTTTGGCCAACCACGAGCTTGGCAAGCTGCTCGAGGAGAAAATGACTGACGATGAGAGATTGGACCTTCAAGATGCCGAAGAAGTTGCGAGACGGTTTTTAGAATGGGACCTCACGAGCGACGAGGCTTTGTATCAAACAGGCGTCAAGGCTCGACTGGCAGAGGTTCTAGGAAGAGATCCAGATGATTGACGGGGCCCCTTTCGTGCATATTCTAGCACTTCTGTCGAGTACAAAAGCTGGGTACAAAATATCAAACTGTTTTGCTCTTTTCCTTGTGTATCTCTATTCCTGGAGGAGCACCAAGCGCTGAGAGAGGTAGAGTCAAATTTGCATCGTCGTCTGAAGATAAATACTGGAGCATACCTTGCTTGATGCTTCCGTATAAGATAAACTGGCCGGACACTAGTCCCGCGGTCATGATCATCCTTGGTCCTAATCCAGCAAATAGCCCACGGAATCCTGCTTGCCTAGCCAAGGCACCGAGTCTGTGGGTCATAGAACCAACAGGGCCATGCCCCTTGTTGATCTGGCTGAGTAACGTGTCGGCAGGCTGCGGAATTGTCAGTAAGTAGCGCCATGGGTGAACGAATGATTGACCTGGCTAAGGATCGCAGCGGCAAACCCAGCAATGATTCCACTACCCAGCTGAAGGGAGAACTTGGCTGATCCCGACAGGTTTCTCCGTGTTTCCTCGGACATGGCACGGAAAGCGGCCTCGTGACAGAACTCATTCACAGTAAACTGTCCGATAGCATAGGGGATCTGCCTGTAAAAAAGGAAAAGAGCATGGTGAGTGTGATGAACGACCGATCAGATATGCGCACTAAACTTGCAGAGGATCGGTATGAAGCCCGCATACAACGCGCCAACCCCTCCTTCGTGAACTAGGCGAGCGAACCCAGAAACAAGGTTATTCGCATAATTTTTTTCTGAAACGAGCCTAATTCTTGTTGCTTCAAGGGGCGTGAGCAAAATATCGGCAAAAAATCTGACATGTGGTCATGGAATGGTGAGTATACTCGTGCCCGACGTTCGAACAGGGGCTCACTCTGCCACGCTGGCTGAACCGAGGTAGATTGCGGTGCGATATTTGACTGCGTTCTCGGTGCCGATCCACTCTACGGATTTCGCTTTCCAGTATTCGTATCCAGCAAACTTGGCGCCACCCTGGACGAAGTAGCCGACGGCGGTGGGCCCAAAGCCTGTCAAAAGGCCCTGAGCGCCTTCTTTGGCGATGATATAGCGTGTGCCGGAGATTATGTTAAGATTCCTGTATGCAGGGTCGATTTGGATGCGTGTCTTGACGACATCGACGGCTGCTCGACATGTGCACAACGGGTTCTGAGGAGCAAAATAGGTGAGACTTACGTGTCATGGCACCGTGGGTGATGCTTTGGTGAATAGTTGAATGCCGTGTTCAGAGGTGGGAGGAGTGGCTTACGTGCAGCACAGCGCGCCTAGGGGAGAAGGGTGAGTTATCGTGGATGAGTAGGAGAAGAGGCTCACCTGCGGAGAAAAAGGAGGCATAATCGCTTGAGGAAAACTGAGCGGTGGCAAGCTTCATGATCGTCGAGCTCAAGTGGATAACCATGTGACGTCATGTCTTAACGGAGGAAACCCGGCGAATTTCCTAGTTACCTGCGGTGGGCCAGCTTATCGAATAACAGATTGGACATATTCCCGCACTCTCACCATGGTCTCCTCCTACGCTGAAATCACCTACTTCAAGGCCTCGGAAGACTACAAGTCCGGTGCTGGCCTTCCACTTGCTCAGATCGGCCAGGCAAACGGGCTGAAAAAGTAGGTTTTACTACCATCTTGTCTTGTCCAGGTAACAACCAACTCTGCCAAGATCTTACGTCGGATACCAAACTGAAGACCCAAACGTCCTTTTCTGGGTGAATGGTATTTATTCATCGCCTTATCGTCTGGCACAGCAATGATCGAAACCTAATTCCCGGAACGCAGAGTGGGCGACCAAAGAGGACCGTGCTGCATTCTCCAAAGGGGCAGATTACGCTGAGATAGAGAAGGCCTCTCGCCCTGCATTCGGCTCTGAGCCGACGGTCCATTACGTCGAGTTTGAAAACACTGATGGCCCGCTTGGGGCACCGATCACCGAGTTCGTCACGTTCACCTTGAATGAGGGAGAGAAGATGGCCGAATTAGAGCCGTTGGTGCAAGAATTGCACGAGAAGCTTCCTGGGACCCCCAGATTCCATGGCGACAGCTGGGCACCGATTGACAATAAGCCCAACGCGTACCATGGTATCCTGGGCTGGGACACCGTGGACGTAAGTGCACGCTCGGTCGTGGCGATCCTCATTGACGTCTCGCAGGCACACTGGGAGGCTGTCTCGAGTGGGCCTTTGAAGGAGGTGATTGATAGAGTGAAGGTGATAGCCGACATATGGTTGGTGCATGCTGCGCTGGAGGCGCAATGAGGCGGGGGACGGTACAACAGTGTAAGATACGGAATGAGAACGAGAATGGGCAGCTGCGAGGCATGCACGCGTTGGCGTGTGTTGAGCACGCTTTGAACACGAGTATGCGTGATGGGAAATAAAACCAGCGCCCGGGTCCAACTCCGCTCAAAAGTCAAACGCTACCCGCCCTTCCCCTCTGATAGCCCCCTCCCAACATGTCCGTCCACCTCGTCCCCAACAATGCGCTGGGGTTCAACAGTCTGTCTTCCTCGTCGCTCTGCCTATCCACCGCTCACCTGTCCCAGGACCGTTCTCCCAGCTCGTCAAAAAGGTCCTTTTGGTCTCAAATCAGAACACGGCACCGGTCGCCTTCAAAGTCAAAACAACCGCACCAAAGGTCCGCAGACGTTCCTATATGCCCCCCACCCACTCACTCCTTTGCCAGCTCTACTGTGTCCGTCCCAACTCGGGCAGAATCGAGCCCGGTGACAGTGTCGAGGTGTCCGGTATGCCTCATGCCTCATGCGTTTGCCTCCTTCTCAACCGTCCCCTTAGTAATGCTCCAACCCATGAAGGAAGAACCCCCGTTGTCGACTAAATGCAAGGACAAGTTCCTTATCCAAAGTACCCTAATCACCCCCGAGAAGGAAACGAAGGATCTCCAGGACATCGTGAGAATTCCGACCCTCCGTCCCCACCCCAGCTCATGTTTTCCAGTGGAATGTTCCTAGTGGCGCAGGTGAAGAGTGGAAGGTGCATCAGCAGAAGCTGCGTGTTGTCTATCTCCCACCAGAGGGTCAGACCGTCGAAGAGGAGGAAGAGGATGTCCAAGAGAGCCACGTGGAGGAAGTCTCCAGACACTTTGAAGTACGTATCGAACGCTTGCGTGTCGGTGCATCGCCTGAGCTGAATCTCATTCCAGGTCGATTCCACTATAAGGGCTCCACAACCTGCCGCCCCCTCGATATCTTCACCGCCCGTCGTCCCTCGCTCTGTCACGCCACCTCGGGTACGAGAAACCGCAAATCTATATCGCGAAGAGTCGAGAGAAGAATCCACCCACTTCCAACGTTCTACAAGTGGGCCCGGCGTTGGCATCGTCAACGTCAATCTTCATCAGCCATCACCACCTTCGTCACCCCCACCCCCACCTCCCGCCCCTCTCGTCGCTCCAGTAAACCGCGAACTCGAAAACAAGCTCGGCGAAGCCCAGGCCGAAATACAACGCTTGCGCTCACTGCTGGCCGCAGTGCCAGACCCGAGCTCTACAGCACCCGAATCGGTTGCTCCCGACTCCGTCGCACCATCCGAATTCCGTCGAAGGTATGCCGCCAGTTCTGACGATGGTGCGAGCACGTACTACGCTGGGACAGAAGTGGGGACAGTGGTGGAACGCGACACTGTTATACACCAGGATGGTGTACCACTGCAGGTGGTTATCATCATAGCGCTTGGCGTGTTTATCACGACATATCTATTTTTCTAAGCAAGATGTCCAACCAGACTTCCTCTCCTCGTTTTGTTCCATTCATTTCTCGACCCCTTCGGGCCCGTTGATAGTCGCGACCAAAACGACTTCAAGAAAGTATGGTAGACGGTCCCACGACCATTCCGTACTTCGATATGAACACAGCAATATGATCAAGGGTTTCTCTGGCAAACACAGGGTTAAATGTTTTGAATAGGTGCTCACATATTGACTTTTCTGCATGACCATGCACATCCGGTAGCATTTCTCTATGTTGTGCGTGAATTATGTTCGACGTATCATTCTGTACATAGATATCTATTCTTCTCTCTATTATATGATATATGCTTGCAACGGGCTCTGTTGTGGACGATGATAGAACGTAATGGATAATTAAATGTAGACGATGATTGTACCAGTGCAGGATAGCGTAAGCGCTTCAACTCCAACTTCGTCCCCTCCGCTCATCATGGATCGTCACAGCGAGAAAAAATCAGTCAAGTCGTTGTTTTTCACTGCAGCGTTCACTGCCGTGGCCATCTTCGTGCTGTACAACTTGTTTCTCAAGGGGCCTGAAGTAGAGCATGTTCGAAAAGTACGTGGCCACTTACTAACGGACTAGAAACCATTTAGGCGTCGAGCAGGCGGTGGTCGTGCTCAAAGGCAGCTCGCCCGTCATTGGTACAGTTACGTTTGAACAGGCGACAAAGGATGGCCCTGTGGCGGTTTCGGGGACTATCCAAAACCTCTCTCCCTCCTCACTTCGAGGCTTCCACATCCAGTACGTTGTCCTTACAAAGTTGGTATCAAGATTAATACTCCTGAACTCGGCGATGTCAGCGAACGAGGTGATCTGAGCGACGGCTGTCTCTCCACGGGCGCCCATTTCAACCCATTTAACAAACTTCATGGTGCTCGAACAGACTCTACGAGGCACGTGGGTGATCTAGGCAATGTCGTTAGCGATGAGAAAGGAATAGCAACCTTTTCATTCACGGACGACGTTATCTCCCTCAATGGCCCCTATAGCATAGTTGGGTATGTGGGTTTCATACGTGGAGCATGATGGAAAGCTAACGAACGCATTCAAATGATCCTAGCCGCGCCGTGGTAGCACATGAAGTGAGCCCACTTTCCGCTGTCGGGAAATTTTCCCGCCACATTCATATTCCCTTTAGGGCGAAGATGATCTTGGGAAAGGAGGAAACGAAGATAGTCTTAAAACTGGTAATGCAGGGGGAAGAGCCGCTTGCGGCGTTATCGGTGCGTTTTAGTATGCAGTATTAATCGACACGTGCATACAAGCAGGATATATCACAGGTCGCAGCTGAGCACGGAACGTTCTGAACTTTTAACGTTTAACGGCGCGGAATAAGCAGGCCTCAAGCAGAGTAGCCATGTATTAATAGAGGTCTTAAAGACCGATACATGTACGTATTTCCTTACTCGCTCGCATATCAGAAAGATCGGAAAATCTGTATTGTGTGGGCGGCACACACAGCTTGCAGGTTCGCCACGGACATGCGGCATGTTGCAGCAATGAACGAGATCACACGTGTACGCTTGTGGGGCTGGACCGGTCCACGTCTATGTAGAAGTTCAGATTCGCGACCACCGTGGAGGCGCCACACACAATCTCCCGCCGCAGCACCCTTCTGCTGATTCTAGATCAGGGGAAGATACCCATGACTGACGTAGTGTAATGAAGATGGCGTTGGGCAACCTGCTTTCAATATCGCGTGTCTGCCAGGTCGATGGATTTCTGAAACAAGACTTTCGTCGAAAGCATGTTCAAGTTCACTGGATCTGACGTATTGATGGAATTTTGAGATTACTCTTGTATAAGCATGCACGAGGCCCGCTTTATTTCACTTCACAGGACCACCCGCCAACTTTGACGCACATATGTCATGAAAATGGAATTCAGTCAACCTGTGCACCTACTATTCACACCGTTACTAAGAGAAGTCGAGCCACTCACAACATCGACATGCGAACCAAGCCAGCAGCACAACTAGACATTCGAAGGGCCCACGATCCCCGGGTCGAACAACCGTTCCAAAGGGCGCCGAGGCAGCGTACCAGAATCCGTGCATGCACTGCCATCCAACTTCCTCGAACGCTCTGGGATAGAATCGTCCTCCTCATGTTCACATGCTGCCTGTTCACCTTCCTCGAATCCTTTTTCGGCTACGGCTTCTCTGACAAAGGGCCCCATACGTCGAACGATATCCTTGTCCGTCTCCACGCACCTACCGCCGTTTCTCCATCGTGGAATAGGGATGCCACGACGCCGCACGAAGAACAAAGGACGCACACACGTGGCG
The DNA here is from genome assembly GCA_038090275.1 of Austroboletus novae-zelandiae. Classification (NCBI taxonomy): domain Eukaryota; kingdom Fungi; phylum Basidiomycota; class Agaricomycetes; order Boletales; family Boletaceae; genus Austroboletus; species Austroboletus novae-zelandiae. Next base: position 9,792 of record JBBPML010000397.1, on the reverse strand, counting down.
TGTCGCGAGTAATGGTGGATTGGCATGGAAATTGCGAACTCCTACCAGGCAGCATCGCATCGGCCACGGTATTGCCTGCGTTAGTCCCACAAGATGCATTCCCGGACCCGACACCCGTTCTAGTCAGAGCAGAGCGTCCGCAGGAGCAAGAAGAAGTTTCTGTTTCCAAGACGGCCATGGTCAATCCACCCGCGGATATGCCACCCGCATTTTACGGGGCCCCCTACGATCCGTTCCGGTTGGAGTTTGAAGACCCTGCTGAAGGGCGCTTGTATCCGGTCGCACCGCCACCTAGGACTGTTCTGCCGCGTACACGAACACGACGCTTTGACAGATGCCTCGCTGGAGAGGCTTGTTTGTAAACGCCATTTGGCTTGTCTTTGGAGGAGAGGCGCTTAGTCACTACGGGCGTATTTGAGTCTTTGACTTTTGTTTACTGTATTCCGTCTTAGGTTTGTATCATGGTTTCCCACAACATCACAGACACTACCACCATGTCCACAAGCTTGCGTGATTATGGCAAGCACAGCAGCTCTAAACGCGACTATGACGATGGTGACTATCGTCGGAGAAAAGGTGACAATGGGGTTCCCGACGACCGTCATGGTACCAGCGAGAGGAAGGAACACTCTAGAAGAGATGGGGAATGGGGAAGGAATAGACGAGACCGCCCTCAAGATCGACGACCCTACGGACGTGAACACGACGGCAGGAAAAGGCAAGGGGACAGAGAGCGCGATGACGACCGCGACCGCGACAGTAGGAGAAGCCGCGACAAGGACGAAGATCATCATTCACGCAGCGACCGCCGTCGCCGCGAGGACAGCAGGGAGCGTGCACCCCAATCCCGTCGTTCTGCCTCGCCCAAGCGTCGCTCCCGCTCCCCGTCGCGTTCCAAAAGCCCGACAGCCGACAAGGCTAAACCAAATTTCAAGCCATCTGGACTACTCGCAGCTGCTACCAACACCGTGCGCGCAGCTGATGGAACAAGCACCCTTCTCAAATATAATGAACCCCCCGAGGCCCGAAAACCTACCTTGGGATGGAGATTGTATGTTTTCAAAGGAAGTGAACAAACAGGTGATTTTTTTTTCTATACACGCATGCAGCCTCTTAGCTTCCCGTGACAGAATTACTTCACATTCACCGGCAGAGTGCCTATCTCATAGGCAGGGATCGTACAGTTGCAGACATATTTATTGAACATCCTTCGTGCTCCAAGCAACATGCGGTCATCCAACGTAAGTTATTGTAGAATGTGTCCTCATTCTTCCATTGACTTGCCGTCGTTGAATTACAGATCGCCAGGTGCAAGAAAAAGACGAATTTGGGGGTGTAAAAGCAGTTGTCAAGTTTGTCCTTTTCAATCAGGCTTATTCGTGCCATTGATGTCTATTGTCAGGCCATTTATTATAGATCTCGAATCAACTAATACTACCCATGTCAATGATGAAGTCATACCAACTACGAGATTCTACGAGTTGAAAGCAGGAGACGGTACGTTGTTTGTGCCCCTTTCTAACTTTTATCCTGATTCCTCATTGGAAGTCATCAAGTTTGGTCTATCTAATCGCGAATACGTGCTACTGCACGACGAGGTGGCTTAACAAACAGTAGGACTTGTACGATGTGGACGAGGTTGTGCAAATGTAATTGAAGTCTATTGGTCAGCCAATCCGTACACAATTTGGTTGGCAATTCTCCACGATCAACTACGAATAGACCACTGACGTCTGCTTACGGCCGCTGCGACGAATGTCATACCTTTCCTCTGCGGGACATGTGAAACGTGGGACATGGAAGAGTACAGTGTACGCGATATGGTCCTAATGGCCGCGCCGTTCTGTCGCTCTTTGTTCTGGAGCCTTTTCCAGAGTGCATTGTCTATTTGCATTCTGGTCCGGTACGCAAGTTGCATATGCTGCCCACTAATGAGTATGTTGGTTTACGTGAACGTTATTTTCATTCACGGCGAAACAATTAAAGTAGATTGGAAGATGCCCATAGCGGTAAACGTGCCTACTCAGAGTGTTTGATAGGTGTCAATCCAGGCTGCCTCTCAAGGTAGGCAGTAGCTTTCATCATCATCTGATAATCTGTTCCATTGCCCTAGCGACCAAGACGTCAGTAAGAAAAAGGTGATAAAAAAGCATGTACCCACAATGAAGTTATGGGGGAATCCAACTTCAAAAGACACGACTGACTCCAAGTACTTGATATGTTCAGGAGTGAGACTGATCTTGAGCGCATCAATGTTTGCCTCGATATACTCGACCTTGCTGCCACCGACGATAGGGAAGACGTAGGGTGCCTTGTGCATCAAGTATGCAATAGCGACAGCCGTAATGTGCGGAGTTCCCACTTCCTTTGCCACCTTTTCGAGTACAAGACCCATCTCTCTCTCCAAAGGGGTGCGCTCCCAGCTTGGAGTGAACAAGACACGACCCTTCTCACCAGTCTGACGCCTACGCTCTTCTTCGGCGTCAGTTCGAAGTCTACCCGACGAGAGGACGTTCCATGGAGCCAAAGCCATGCCTAGGTGCGTTTGAGTTATATCCTAGGAACAATAATACGATAGCCGACCTTCTGTACGTGCCATCGGAATGATGTCTCGCTCGAAATCGCGCAACATGACATTCCATGCCCCCTGATACACGACGAATGGGGTTTTACCGTGATCACGCGCATATTGGTTACATTTGGACACGACCCAGGCAGGACAATCCGAGATACCCTAGTGGGAAGGTGGTGAGCGGTGGACGAAATGATTGGCAGATCGACCTCACCAAGTACAGAACTTTTCCCTGCTGAACCAGATTATGAAGCCCGTTCATCACCTCCTCGACGCTGGTATCGTAGTCCCAGAAGTGAACATAGAAGATGTCGATGTACGAAGTTCGTAGCTTCCTCAAACTGTCTTGGATACTGAGGTGCATAGATTTGATATTGTTGCCGGTGTAATGAACCTTTTGTTTAATAGTATCGTCGGCTCTTACATGGCAGAAGCTGTACTGTAAAGAAGATAAGCAACCATGATCACGTCCAATTGCGCAGACGTGGTACTTGCCTTTGTGGCGATGACGAGCTGATCGCGGATTCCCCGTTGCTCGGCCCATTCACCTATGAATTCTTCGGAGCTCTGCTCTTGACTACGTAATTCGTATTCGGCAATGTGGATCAAACTACTTGGGGTTGGCAGTACTCACTATAAGTTGGCAGTGTCGATAAAATTACCGCCCATGTTATAATACGCGTCGAGAAGCTCGAAAGAGGATTCCTTATCCATGGCTCCTAAGCCCTCTTGTGCGCCCGATTTCCCGATGCTCATGGCTCCGAGCACCATGGGAGAAACATGAACAGAAGCAGAGGGCGACAATGCGCGATAACGGGCGAGGGGGTTGCTTGGTTTCTCGACAGGTGCGAAGAGAGACATCTTAGAGATTTGTTGTGAATGCGAACTGATTCGAGTCGATTTGTCGATGAAGATTTCAAAGCAGAAGATCAAAGGGTGTGTGTCGTCTAAACATGTAAATTCTGTTACGGGCTCTTATATATAGGACTCTAGAAACGTTTCGTCAGATGGTATTGACGAAGAGAGCGAGATTGTCATATGCCGAACGTCGGAATATACCTTGCTGACATCCGGGAGGACACGTATGCGCACAGCCGGATGATAGAAGACGAAAATAAAGTTTTGGCAATGACTCACTCGCATGCTACCCTCTAGTACGTAGTGGCCGTACTCTCCACTGGCACTCCATAACTGGAACTCAGCGTATCGCCGGGCCTGCGGAATAAACTAAAAAAAATCTCGCATGAAGTCGAAGGTACATACATCATTAAGTAGCCGGAATTTACGCCAGCATGACGGGCATGTTTTTAACGATGGTTTCAACTTTCTTCTCTTAGCTATCATCAGTGACAGTGTCAAGTTACCGCTGTTGTCAATAAAGGTAGTTTGTAGACTAAAAAAACGTGTACCTACCTGGTGAATGGCGTCGGTTCAAGAGGCCGCTTGACACTGAGTTGAGCAGTGTCGTTCAACTGAGATCACCAAGTTACTTTGCGTCCCTGCACATTCATGGCTTGTGCTAGCATGAGTACGCGTACACAAGGTGGAAGCATCCCAGAATCCTAAGTACACATTGGTTTTAAAAGCAGGACTCATCGGCTCACAGAAGTATCCTCGATTGCTAAAACCCATGGTAACGGCCTCGCAAACGTCTTTGCTTCGTAAAATCGGCAAACACGCCTGACTAACGCGTCAAGCATACGCACCAAAATAGCGGAAGGAGCACCACCGCACTGAGCCCTCGGAAACCATGCAGACGTCATCGCACGGCGCTCGACTCTTGAACAAGCTGGGCAGCACATTGTACAACGTCATGTCAACCCGATCAAGACGAACGATATGGCGGTAAATCTGCACAAATAATTCCCCGCGCGTTTTTTTTGTCACACCGCCCGCGCTTTTCTGAGTCCTACCGCGCGCTTTTCTGCTGAGTCACGCTGCACCGATGGTAGGTGATCACTTCCGTAGAGTCACGTCGCACTTTTTCTGAGATCACACATCGCTTTTTTGCACTCAAACAGAGGTAGATATATTGTGAAATGTAAAAACCTGAGGAGTAGTCGCAACAATTAAAGCATTAGGATGGTCAGGGGAATGGGAGGGGAATGGAACGTAAGAAAGTGGTATGCAACAACATAAGGGATTACGGGGAGGGGGAAGGAACTGGTTTTCGGCATGCCGATGTATTTATTTCTGAGGTTTGCGAAGGACTAGTACAGGACTTACAGCTTGTTTGAATACTGCTAGTCTATTACATGTAACGATATATGACATTTCGAGGAAACAAAAGTGTTGGAACTCCTGGCGGGCAGTGTGACTGCACGTGATGCAAGCCGACCTGCCGAGTGAAACATCTTACTCAGACATATGAAATAGGTTAGATAGTATATAAGAAATAGCGGACTTTCAATATATGAGAGCTGCGTTACACCCGATCCTCGACCATCGCCTGAGCGGCTCCCGGATCTCCTTCCGACGCTTCGTCCAATCATACTCGCTTAGTAATCACGCCACGCCCTAAGCTACTCGATTGAGGCGTGTCCGTGAATTTCGATAGCTTAGGTGCGGGTTGACAAAGAGATGGTGTGGCTAAGTACACGGTGCGATGAAATACGGGACGCTACTAAAGAGTGTGGGCGAAGGCCCGCAGGGCTTTCCGGCCCCGAGGCACTGCCTAAAGCTTGAGCGAGCTGCGAGGGCGGGCGGGAACCGATCAGGTCTCTGAGCTCGGACTCGAGGCGAGGCGAAGTGCAACGGGCAATGTGGGTGGACTCGCGTTGGTCGTTGGACCTGAGAGAGGGTGTGGTGGGAGGGGAGAAAGAAGAAACGCGCGCGAGAATACGCTGTAGCGCGCGATGAGGAAAAGGCGCAAGTTAGCGATATATGACGGTCCGTTTGCACTATTACTATTCGCGAACACCGCGCAACTTTTTTTAGAGCGAGCGCGACACTTTCGATAGGGAACGAGCGCGATACTTTTGACTTTTTACGCGCAACTTTTTTAGAGCGAGCACGCACATGTTGTAAAGTGAGCACGCATATTCAATGTAAAGTGAGCACATGATATTCTGTAGACGAGCACAAAACTTTTGTAAACGAGCACGCAACCTTCTATAGATCGAGCACGCAATTTTCACCTTTTACCGCAACTTAGATCACACCGAGTATGTCGAAAAACAAAACATTAGTCCATTGTTCATAATGATCGATACGGTGAGCGTGTGTGTACGCAGATGATATCGTACGATGTGAAATCATTAGCGAGTGGAAGAAAATGCACGGTGTGAGGGTTAAATGGAGTGATGTGCAGGGATAGTAGGGGAATTAAGTGACGCAAGCGGAACGAGTGGAATCAGAGAATATGTAAACCTAGTTACATAGTACTACTATGCCCAGGGGTTTCGAGTGGGGCAGTCCGGGCGTGGCAGAGCAGATAATCTGTGATTCAGAAGAGGAACTGGTTCGAGATCAGTACTAGAGCTGGCAGGGGCCGTTTCTAAGGTTTCATTTGTTGACTGTCTGAGAACTGAGGGCATAATACCCAAGAGAATCAGAAAGATCACACAATATGGATTAAAATCCGTACCTGGGCCCATCATATAATAATTATCCGACTTGATTCGCTTGCCCTGAGATGCATGAACTACGTCAGTGCCGGATGATACTGATGCACGACGTTTGAATCCTTTGAGAACTGGACAATGGATTAGGACTATTGGTGAAGTTTGCACAGACTGAACGTACCTGCTCGTGATGTTGATCCTGTGCCTGAGTCACGACCCAGTACAGGGTCCTGGTTACGTACAAAAAGCTTCGAGAAGATTTCATCGTCACTGTCTCCCGACTCTCTATCCAAGTCAGAACCTGGACCCAGGTCAGCGAACAGACGGGGAGTGCTCGACTGAGCTGTGGTGGCAGGCCCAGCCACGCAGACAGTCTTGATAATCTGAATATCCGAATCATCAGACTCAGAGTCAAACTCTCCAGAGGATGGGTCCGAGGTGACAGAGAGGGCCTTGCCCTTGCCCTTGGCTCGTGCTGGTGCTGATGGTGGTAAGGAAGTGTGAGTAAGATTTCGGATGGGCTCCGCCAGTTTGGCATCAGTGTTAAAAGGCGTATCAGAGTCAGAGAAAATGCTGATATCAGACTGTGCCATCTTGTCGCTGGCATCATCCTCGTCACCTAGTAACGCCTTCTCTGTAGCAACCTCCCAGTTGGTAAAGACAGACCGTGGAATGTGGACTCGGGGAGCTACAAAGTAGATAAAAACATTGTGAGTCGTGACACATGATATGAATGACAACATACCAATTGCAATAGTATATGCTGTGAACTTGTGGCCAGTTGAACCTTTTACTTTGTCAAGGTCCTTACCAGTTATTGTAGGCCGTGTTAGCACAAATAACTTCCATTGCTGTGAGTTGAGTAAAACCCAATGAAATGAACCAGCATTCGGTTCGCCACAATGAGCATCAAGCCATTTGAATGGCTTTGGCAGCAGGTGGCGCAACCACGTATCAATATCCACCATAGACCATGAAATGTTGAATTCGAGATCCTTTTCTCCATCCTGGCTGACGAGTAGGCCAAATTGGCGATAATCTTCGAGTTCAGTCTTCTGTGGCTTTGTGGAAATCCGCAGCCTTCCATACTAATAAACATTAGTTCACATCACGAACATGGAAGCGTATGAATTATATATACTGAATCCAGTCCATGTGGAATCAACATAAGCCTACCAATTTTGAGTGGCTTTTCCTTGCGGCTGGAGGGCTTGGTGCCGACACTTTTGCCCTATGTATAATATACATAGCACATAATACTTCAAAGAGTATGATATGTACGAACCTTTGAATACGTCTGTTGAGGTGCTGACATCTTGCGAAGTCTAGAGACCGCTTCACTTCGAGCAGCTGCAGAGGTCACCTTGGATCAAAGTTGAGTACTGAATCGACCCAAAACCATCTGAACTGGGTTGTCCAATGGCCCAGGCAGGTTTGAAATAGCTGCATTGCGTGCCACGTTCTGGCGAGTGTTGTAAGTAGAAGTAGTGGTAAAAGTTGACACGCCATCATGTGAATCGGCAGCCTGGTGGCTCTGCTCCTTTTCATGGCATGATAAACAGCGCCGCCCCTTGCGTCCACCGCCCAGAATAAATTGAAAGCATGAGCGTGATGCCTGGTCCGACATGGTTGAACTCAAGTCAAGACCTGGCTTGAGGACAGAGAATGGGAGAAGTTGGGAAGGACAAGAATTATCAGATTTCAAAACTGATTTATATAGCCTAAGCAAACTACAGTGTGCCATCCTCCATCATACAGATCCGTGTCATAATATCCAAACCTTGCACCCACAAGACAGCACGCGTCCACCACACTGCAAACGGCATTTCCACTTTGTATTCCCTTTTCCTGCGACCGACGGAAATGACTTCAACCTCAGGGTACAATCCATCTGTCCATTCATCCTCGGCTACCCCATAGCCCATGGGAACGATCCGTTCATCTTTGATCTCTTGAAGCGCAAGAGTAAATATTTGATACGCTTCAGGAGTGTGAAAGGGAGTTATCGTTGTTGGCACATCAATGGCAGGGTGCCTGACATGCCTGTCTTGGTCGGCCGCAATCTCAGCACCTGGGTCAACATCTGCATCAGTGTTATTGTATTGTGCTAGAATGCCAGGGTGAACAGCATCATGGCAATCAGCATAAATGCCATTCTCGACCTCAGAAATGAGCCGCATGTCCTGTTGTGACAAAGAGGTCAACTGTAAGACCGACAATACGTATGAAAAACTTACTAGCGGTATCTGATTATGACCTCGCTTTGAGATCTGGTGATAATTCCAATCACGTTGGAATTGCTGACAGTCGTCATTCAATTGTCCGATGAAAAGATAATGTAAAAGCCAAAGATGACTAGGGTTATCTGAATCAAGCATATGAATATCCTCCAGACGCGTGAAAAATGCCTGTTAACGGCGTAAAAATTGACTGCCAATGTCAACCCAAAGTCGTTCGATACGAGAATTTCTTGTGGATCTGCCCCACATAAATGATGACTGGTTGGGGCCACGGTGTTGAATCATCCAAATAGCGACATCAATATTCTCGCCGCCATGGTCACCACGAACACGCGAAGGTGTTCCATATGCTTGGGTGGCCATGAGGAAAACATCAAGGACCGTTGATGCACGGTTGTTGTTGCTGGCCTGCAAACCAACAACCTATCGGAATGAGTGTAGATAAAGCACAAAGGGGAAATGATATTTTACATACTGTACGACAATAGCCATCGATCATACCGTGAACTATTATGCCCCATCGGATCAACTTGTGGTGGCCATCAATGTGCCACAGGTAATTGGATCGAGGTACTTCATACACCCGTCGCTGTATTGCAGCTTGACGTCGAACAACCCGGCCAAGTGGATCTATCCGCTGGATGGACATCCGAATATGCTCCCGCTGTACATGTATTCCGTGTGATTTCAAAAAAGCTGTGACAAAGCGCAAACCGGCGCTTGGACGGATTTGCTTGTAATAATGGACGAGTACATCTAATTCCGGATCTGTTATGTCAGAAAATCGTTTGGTGAAGGAGTTCGTCTGAAGATGACGACGTAATGTGTTCCGATGTATTCTGAGTGTCCGTGCAAGGGTTTGTAGCGGGATGCGGCGAGTTGATGACACTGCATCAGCTAACCATTCTCGATTGAATTCAAAGCGCGGGCAGCCACCATTTGGACCAGATGGGTGAAGCCACATGGGTGTAATTTGAATGAGCTCGGAAGTAGATCCATCCCTGTGGAATAATTAGGCCTTAAAGCAAACAAAAGAAATATATATACGCGCTGTCCTGTTGCCGTGAGCACGGCGTCTTCGAGCATGCTCAAGACTTCATCAAACCTACGTGCACAGGTTTCAGTCCAGTTGACATCCTCCACCTCGTGTTGGAGTGCATCTAGTAAGGGTATCATCCGGTGTTTTATTCGATCAGCATGAATCTGAAGGCGAACTGGATCTTGGTCTTCCTGTTGCAAAAGATCCAGCACTTGCTGGTAGGCATCTTGCAGGACTTTATGTGTGTCACAAACATTTGCACTCCAGTATCCTCTATCTGGAAGGTGAGGAAAGTACTGAAGATGCCCGTGAGTTGGCATAACCGGATGGTTGGAGCAAGTGGCACCAAGGAATCCGCCGTGGAAAAATGTATCACAA